>JADLZK010007384.1:0-13379 GCA_015847255.1 Hyparrhenia diplandra | reverse complement strand
CCTCAATGACAATGGTGTAGCCAGGCGCTCCCATTTGTCGCCCATGGCGGCATGGCACATGAGCAACAACAACATCGATTGAGGATGATGGTGGACAAAGGGACAGAGAATTAACTTTTATTTATTATTATGGGCAAATCACAACCATATGAGCACAAGTAACTATGAACTCGCACAAAAGATTGGTTGCTCTACAGACTAGTTTTGAAGCTATATAGATTACTTCATTGTGGTTGAATTATTAGGGCACAAAGCTAAAAGACGCATGTGCACATGCATCTTTTCCTTACCATGGGTGCAAATGATAATGATTACATTGAAATCAATATAGACTAGGGTCTCACACCAGTAGGAAGAACAAAAAAACACTCATCCATTCTAAAATTATTAGGCGTTTTGACTTTTCTAGACACATATTTTTTTGTTATACACTTACAACATTATGCCTAGATAAATAACAAAAAATCAATATGCATCTAGAAAATATAAAAGGTTTTATAGTTTAGAGCGAAGGAAATACTAAACCTTTTCATCATCAGACGTTCAAATTTATTTAGGGATATTCATGGTGCATGATTAATATCATAGGAAAGATATTTGGATCTAGTATTTGAATAAATTTATTTAAAGATGTAAATGTTGCGCAAATTTTATGCAAATCTAGTTGTGTTTTGTCAGGATAGACCTTTGGCTCTCTAAAATTGCAAGTTTTTTTTCTCGAGGAAGGGAGTATACACATCAGAAAACGCCAGGTTGTATCTCATGGTTCACGCACGTGTTTATCGTTTCTTCAAATCGAGTGGTGGTTCATGCACCCATTCACGTCACATCATTTGAGTGAACTGCTGCTACTGCTGGAGTAGAGAACCGCTGGGTTGTTCGGTAGGGGCAGTGGGGTATCGCATTCGCATCTAGCATTAGCTTTCCACGCCATTGCAACTGGCCTGGTGTGGTAACGCTACTCGTTCGTCGACAGGTGGTAGGCCCTCTACGATCCCCTGCTAAATTCTGAGGCAAATAAAGCAATTCAGTTAGGAGTATTGCTTATTATAGAAATTAGAGATAGCAATCACGTGTTCAATTAATATATATATATATATATATATATATATATATATATATATATATATATATATATATATATATATATATATATATATATATATATATAATCAGGAGTTTTTTTTTTTGACGAAAATCAGGAGCTTTATTTGGATGGAACAATTCTGTCAAGGGTAATACGTACGTATCCGGCCTGAAGAAGCTTAGCTAGCCCTTCATTTTGGAACATCGACTTTTGTTTTGTTTAAGACGATCTAGGTTTTCGTTGATTTTGTCTTTGCTTTCCAGTTCCCGTATATTTCCGCTTCCACAGAATTTCACTTTGTCGGGTTTTGTCAAATAAAGCACCAGCGCAACCTTTTTAGAGGCAAAGCATCTATACTATGAGCAACTTTGCAGGTGCCGGGCTGCCGGCCGGGTCAGTGCATTTGTCCTGGTCCATCAATTCACCCCGACGCCGATACCAAAACGGGACTATACAGGAGTACACGTCTACTAGTACACTGCACTGCATGCACAGTACTGTCAACAGTGGTGGAGGCGGCGGGAAAGGAAGAAGATGCTGAGATTCGTGACATGCTTTGGGCTTTCTCTGTTGGGCCATTATGGTCGTTTATTGGGCCTGAGGCCGTAATGTAAAAAGGAAAATGAGCGCCTGGTTTTGATTATGAACGATCACAACAGTTAAACTCCCAACTGAATGCTACCGCCCTCTGTTCTTGGCATCGTCCCCAAATTCCTTGCTATTTCCCCAACCTTAGACTCCGATTCCATCTAGTTATCCAGGGATCCGCTTGCAGTGTACAGTAGCATCTTTCTTCCTCCTCGAGTCGTCTAGTCACGGTTTCTAGCTTTCGTTTACTTCCTCTATCTATTCCAAATCAACTTGTTCTGAAAAAGCCATATATATATGGCGGGCGGCGTATTTGTGTTTTTTTAAGCGAATTGTCAAGTAAGGAGCTATAACATTTGACTTGTTTCGGGAGAGCTACCGGAGTGACACTATTGAAATTGCCTTAAGAGTTAGGGTGCCGATTTTTTCTGCAGTTTTTAGCGATGCACATACATGGACGAAGCTAGAGAAATTTTTAGGAGGGTTTGGACAATAGCGCGCCCTGCCCTAGCGCTGTGACTGCCGGCCCGCTGTCCGTCCGTTGTTCTGACGTCGCCAACTTCTGCTCGCTCGCTGGCCGCCCATGCCCGGTCACTGCTCGCTCGCCGGCGTATCGCACCGTCGCCCGTTGATTAGAGGGGAGCCACACGTGAATGCGTGTGATGCATGAAGCCGCTGCTCAAAGCCGAATTGGGGATGCGGGGCACGGTGAATTGGGAAATTGGGATTGGGCAGCACCGGTGGTGGTCATCGCCGCCGCCTTCGTTTCTCCGGTACAGATCCATACCACGACAACCCTCCCGAGAACCACAACCACGACCTCTACTTCCAACAAATCTCAGCCCATTCTACCTCATGCATCTATGGCTCCAAATTCAAGAGAGGCTTCAGCGCATTCCATTGGCCGGTAGCGGTAGTGGGGGCCCAAGCCCCACCCCCCACTCCCCCCCACCACCACTACCTCCATGCATAATTTACGTGGAACTTAGCAACTACGCAATAGACATACCCATCTGGGTTCGACGACAATAAGTAAATTTATGACTGAGAGTAGATTTAAGACACAGTGTTTAGTTCCCTTAAAATGGTTGTAAATAAGAATGAGAAGTAGGTGTAAATACAACCTGGAATTTCAAACCGATAAGAAACATTTGTGTAAAAAAAAATAAGAATGAGAAGATGAGAACTGCTTGTCCCATCGAGATCACTATCTCTACAAACATCAGAACCAGCAGGGCTGATAAGAACATGTACGTACACTAATCTAATTATAATAACAACCATGCAGAGGCATATGGACCAATAATTTCTACTGCAATGCCTCTAGAAAAGGGGTTAAATAAAATTTTAAAAATTTAAAAAATATGCATACACAACATATATCCTTTTGGCACGCTTTTAGGCTATCTCCAACAGCCCACTCATAAGCCAGCCCTAAACCCAAACTGGATGTTGCACGGTGTTTTGGAGATAAAAACACCCTCCAACAGAGCATGCAAACAGACCACACATTTTTAAGTCGACAGACACAGACAAGGCAAAGTTGCGTCTCCACGACGTCTCTTTGCCTCTCTCCCACCACGGGCCCACCACCATGAGACTGCCGTGAAGGCTGCAGCTAGAGTTCGGTGGCTCGGCGCCGGGCGATCGTCGCGCAACGGCGTCCACCGAGGCGCGAAGGTCCAAGGCGGCGCTTCGTCGACGGCCGCCACCGAGGCGTGACAGGTCCAAGGCGCCGCCGGCAGGGAGCTCTAGCGACCGGGCGCCGACGGGAGCTCGGCGACCGTCGCGCGACGGCGGTCCCGAGGCGCAGCAGGTTCGAGACGACAAGGCTCGGAGGCTCGGATTGCCTTCGCCTGATTTGTGTTGGATGTTGGAGATAGGTAAGTTTAGGGTGGGGATTTTTTTTTTTCCTGTGTATGACGCAAAATCATAGAATGGGTGTGGTATTTGGGTTGTTATTGTTGGAGATAGTCTTACATGTTGCTTCAATAAGTCACTTGTATTGTATTCACCATTTTTGGCATGCTACAAGATACTATTTCATCACTTAAGACAACCAACCAACAGTTTATTGGTAAATTTGGTAGGGTACATGAGTATGAGACCGAATTTTGCAACATGTTGGCTTCTATATATCCGTTACTTAACTCTTCCCTCAGAATAAAGAATGTACGTACTTCTTTTTTTTTGCATGGGACAAATAATGTCTTAAGCAGAAGAAGATGCAAATTAGAGTAACCAGTGTGGAGCATCAAGCTCGGGAAATACATCTGCAAACACAAAAACTGGAAGGGTACCAAAGTGGAGACGAAAAAATCTAAGGCTCCACCCTACCGAAGTTGTCTAGTCTCCATTTTAAAGATCTGTTCAGAGTTCTTATATTCTAAAATTTAAATCTTAAATTGTTCAAACAAATTAAAGTCAAATAGTTGATCATCGTACAATATAGAACTATTATAGTTTTTCAAAAATATATTCTTATCCTAGGACAAACATCTGTTGGTCTTGTATTGGGGTGTTCTATTTCTTTTTTTTTTAATTGTAAAGTGAGCAAACCTGTAAATACATGTGGCCCTTCTTCTAAAAGACAAAATGGGCACTATGAAATCTTGCCACATATCTAGTATTTCAAATAGCCATATGTATTGCACCAAAACTAACCACTCTGGTCATTCGTTTTGCCACGCTCCTGTGTTGTTTTTTCACCGTTCAATCCGTATCGGACCGTCACAGAAAATCACGTAGTGTGATTCCATTAACCATATTGTGATCGGCTCAATCATTGGCCACCGCAAATAAGCTGCAATGACTTAGATGTGAGAAATGATTTGTGCATGCATATATATAGCTGCAATGACTTAGATGTGAGAACGCGCGAGCCAATTAGTCCGTGCTGCCACGAGGCCTAATTTTAATTGTTTTAACGGCCTAATATTGTTTTAAAAGGTAGGTATCAAGTGTTAAAATTTAACTGTTAAATCTTGGATAAATAAAACAACAATTAATTAAATAACAGGCAGGCAGGCAGGCTTCCTTTGTTTCATGCAGGGCCATTCCTCGGCGCCCGACTGGCGGTATTGTTTCCTCCCAAACCGCACGCCCATTTTTGTCAAGCATGCCATCGCCGGCGCCGCGCGCGGCATTCCCTTCACCTGCCCCGGCCACCCGATCGCCGCGCTGCCACCGCCTCATGAGTCATGACATCCTGCCCGGCAACCCACGGCCTCCACGGAGACTGTCGAGTTCGCCTTCCTCGGCGCCACCTCCACCCCCGACCCGCGGTCGTCGCCAGCCACCCCGCTGCCGCCGCCGGAGATCCCCTTCCTGCACGCGTCAACGCCGCCCCCGCCTCCTCCGCCGGCGCCGGTGCCACAGAAGCACAAGCATGGCAGCGGCAAGCAGCGGTCGCGTCCGAAGCGCCTCATGCGGTCGGTGCGCGCGGCGTTCCGGTCGTTCCCGGGCATCCAGGCGCCGTCCTGCCGCGGCATGCCGTCGCTCCCGGGCATGCACGGCGCCGGCGCCGGCGTGCGGAGCCACTTCCAGGGCGCGACGCACGCCACGGGGACGCTGTACGGCCACCGCCGGGCGCGCATCACCATCGCGCTGCACGAGAGCCCCGGGAGCCCGCCGTGCGTGCTGCTGGACATGGGCGTGCCCACGGCCAAGTTCATCCAGGACGTGAGCGCGGCGGGGATGGTGCGCGTCACGCTCGAGTGCGAGAAGCAGCAGCAGCAGCATCAGGCGGTGGAGGCGTCGTCGGTGCGGCTGCTGGACGAGCCGGTCTGGACGGCCGAGGTGAACGGCGAGAGCGTCGGGTACGCGTCGCGGCGGGAGGCGACGGAGCGGGACGAGTGCGTCATGCGGCTGCTCCACTCCACGTCCATGGGCGCCGGCGTGTTGCCGGCAGATATGTCCCACCCGTACGACGGCGAGCTCACCTACATGCGCGCGCATTTCGATCGCCTCGTTGGTTCCAAAGACTCGGAGACGTACTACATGCACAACCCCGAGGGTGGCGCCACCGGCCCGGAGCTCACAATCTTTTTCATTAGGACGTAAGCCAGAAGTACGTACGCCAATATATATGTGTGACAATGAACGTGTCTGTTATATGGATTAGCCCAGGTTTGTTTATGCAAATTATAAGAAAAAGGGAAAGGAGTTATAGCTACTGTGCTCAGGGGACGGTGCATATCTAAACTTGGGCCCATTCGTAGCACAACATACTAGTCATAGGCCGTCACAGGCTCGCAACAAGGCCTTGCCCAGTTCCCGGCCACGAGACCTGACCCATCCGACCATCGACAGCCCAAGTGCCCAATGCCCTACCCTCCTTTTTTTTAAGAACGAAAATGTATTGATATTAATGTATTACACCGCCTTTTTACAAACAGATCCATAAGAAGAGAAAGATTATAGAGAACATAACTCATGTTCATCTTCCTCGCAGCCTCTCGAGATCCGTTCAGTGACCGCCGCCGGCCGCTTTCCAATCGCCGCCGGGCACCAAAGCCAAACTCCACAAGGTGGAGGCCGCAAGGAGGGCTTACTTCTAGGCGAATCGAAGTACACCGCCTCCCGGCGTAGCGACCAACTCCCGTACCCACGACGCATCCTTCAATTCCACGGGCGGTAACCCGAGCAAAGCTCGTGTTTTCACCAAAGAACATCTTCCTTGAGATTAACAGGGTCAACAACATCATCACCACGAAGACACGACGACAATGCGCCGGCCCTCGACTCTGGACCGTCTCCCCCAAACCTCTCGTTGACGCCGAGAAGATCACCATCGGAGAACGGAAGAAGCTTCGAGAATTTATTCTCCGCTGCGTCGCTGCCGCTCGCATCGCCGGGTCGCCAGAAAAAGCAAAACAGCGGAGGAGCCACGCTCCCAAGAAAACCAAACTCCACCGTCGAACATCGGGCGGCGAGCAAACCCTAGACCTAGGACTCGACCAAGACCCTCGAAGACGGTATTTGAAGAGACGGACCCCGCTCCTCGTCACCACCGTAGCGAGGTCGGAGGTGAGGGAACGGGGCCATACCCGGCGGCGGCGGCGGCCCCGCTCTTTCTTTTTCGCGAGAGCGAACCCCTAGGGCGCGCCGTTTCGCGATGAAAGAGAACAATATGACAACCTCTTATGCCCCTACCCTCCTTCTGTACTATTTCCCGACTCGATCACCGCCTCTGCTCTTGTCGATTTCTCCCTGCTTTCCCATGCTACAGTCCCGAGATATTTGCTATTATAGGACTCCATACGAGATGCTTTGCTATAATGAGATTCCTGCTTTGCTTTAACGACACCAAACAATTACACTTTTACAAAACATGACATTTTATCATTTTAATATCAAAATACATCTCCAATACCTGTATTTTGGGCAAACGCTACTTCTATCTAGTAGGGCGGCTTACCTTCTCGTTGGATATTGTGTCCGTTGTGAAGCAAGCAGCCCACGTACGCCATTGCTGAGAGTAAAACCTGAAGGTGTGCCGAAGCTACTTGCTGTGGAGCCTCCTGTACTGGTTGCTAGGGCAGAGCTAGCATCAAGGTTAGGGTGGTGCACAACTGAAGTAGTTTCTGATTTTTTTTATGTGATACATTGTGAATACTAGTCTCTTTCCTAACAAAATCTCTGTGGTCCCTGGTGCCTGTGCACCAGGCTAGTACCACGTACCTTCGCCCCTGACTGGTTGGCCACGAACTTGAGGTGATCAGCCCTCAAGGCGAAACCTTCGAGCTCCGAAAGCGTCGTCACTGTCCTGGTTGAGATGAATGAATACATCTCGTCTCTAGGGCTGCAGACGCCCTGCCCTTGGTCCCCTCGGTAGCCATGTTGATCGCCCTAGGTCCATCGACGACGTCAGGCGGCGGCTGTGCATCCATGGATGCTGATCGGCGACGTGGGGAGGTAACGACGGTAGATGAGGAGGCTGATCGCACAGGGGATGAGGTCACGTACTCACGTAAATGAGGCCAGTGGCGTAGCGAGAAAAAAAACCAGCTTGGGCGAACTTCTAACGACCGACTAAACTAAAATCAAAACATTATAATTCACATCACATTAATGCATCCATACATTACAATCACATAATTTTAATGCGAAGTTGAGATATACCTCAAATTTAGCAATAATTAATAGACACATGCTACCGTTTTGTGTCTTCTTGCTGCCGCCAATGGGGCCGATCATGAGCACCGACGACTTGCCACTCCGTCCCTCGCCCCGACAACACCCACCGAGCCACCCCGGCCACCGCCTTTGAATCGCCAAAGCCGCAGCCCGCTCGATTCCGCGGCCAACACTGGAGCCCCGGCCGCCGCGGCCATGGCCAGCCCCGTAGCGGCCGGCGTCAAAGACAATCCCATCCTCCTCCTCCTCCTCCATGAGGTCCCGCCCATTTGCCGCCTCGGCACAATCCCATCCTCCTCCTCCTCCTCCATTGGACCTGCCTTTGTTTTCATTTGAACGCACGGCTCACATGTGTCCTTGCTAGTGCGGTTTACATGCAACAAATGGGATGGCGGCAGAGTAGGAACTTTGCGCTTAGTCTAGCTATTTTTAGGCAACGCTGTGGACTTCCTTGCTAGTGCACTTTACATGCAACAACAAAGATGGCGGCAGTAGGAACTTTGCGCCGGTCTAGCTATTTTTAGGCAACGCCGTGGACTTTTAGTCGGGCAGGGCCCTAATTGCCCTGTAGATCCGCCAAAGAATGAGGCGGTGGCGGTAGATAACTCACGTACGTAGATGAAACTATTCTTTTTTTAACCTCACGTAGATGAAACTCACGTAGTACACTATTATGGAGAAATACATGTATTTCATATTATCAAATGAATTAAAACAGACCAAATGTCATGTTTTGTAATGTGTAATTGTTTCGGGTGCCATTAGAGCAAAACAAATGTTAGGAGTCCCATTATAGCAAAACACCTTGTTTGGAGTCCTATAATAGCAAATATCTCGAAAGCGAGAATGGGGGAGCGATCTTAGGATGTTGTTTCCTACCAAAGGCCGATCGCAGGGGGGGGGGGGCGCTGGAAGAAGCGGAGCGAAATTTTGACCCCACGGCGCGGTTTAATTTAATGAGCGAAATTTTTACCGCATCTAAAAGATAGGTTTACTTTCTCCTTTTTTTTTGTCAGTATGTATAGATTCTTATGAGCACCTTCAAAAGCATGTGCCAAAGATATCTTAAGATCGACAAAGTCACCACATATGCCTTGGTATCGACAAACGCCGTCTACCGCTAAAAGCACAATGCCGTTAACACGTGCTAAGGCTTTGTTTGGTTCCCCTCCATGTTCTAGATTTTATACTCTCTCTCCATCACATCAATTTTTAGACACATAAATGGAGCAATAAATGTAGGTAAAAGAATAACTAATTACACAATTTTGTTGTAAATCACGAGACAGATCTTTTGAGTCTAGTAAATCTATGATTGGACAATATTTACCATAAACAAGCGAAAACGTGCTACACCGCCGTCGAAGCTGTGAAATTTCTAACTTCTGGAGGGAACTAAGGCCCCGTTTGGATCCCGTTGATTCTATAATCCTGGGGAAAAAAATCAACCTAAAATCTACGTGGTCTCCAAACAGGCCTTGATTCTAGAATTTTTGGGATGGGATTACAAGAATCCGTAATCCACACCGGGCTTGCTTCGGCCGATTCCGAGTAATATTTTACCGCTTTTGCCCTTATCCCTTCGTCAGTCCCTATTCCTCATCCGTCCGCGAGAGACTCCGTCCGCGCCGCGCTTCGTCAGTATTCCTCATCGCCGGCAACTCTTACTGCCGCCGCCCCACCTCCTTCCCACGGCGCTCCAATCCCTCCCTCCGCTCCCCTCCACAAAGATCATCTCCCGCGCCGCCCTCTCCGCCCAATCCCCTGGCTGCAGACCGTCCCCATCCCCTCCTACGCCCGGCAAAGATCTTCTCCAATCCCCAAATCAATCGCCCGCAACCCCCAATCCGCCATAGCCCCATGGACCACGAAGCAGCCGGCGGCAACCACGTGTACTAGGACTCCAATGCGTCGGCCCCAAATCTTGGCCTGGAGTTCTTCTCCGAGGCCCCCACAAGCTTTGCGTCGCCATCCTCGACCTTCGACCGCGGCGGTTGAAGGTTCGAGATGGGTAGTCCCTTCTAAAACTAATTACGATGGCTAACCGAATACAATTGCGGAATTAAACTTATCGGTCTAGCCAAGACTTCACCCCTCTAACTAAGACTCTAAATCACCTCACAAAAGATCCTACACAAGAAGAGTGAGGTGACAAGCCTAGCTTGAGCTCTTAATCAATTCTAATGCAAGGTCACATAAACCTAAGCACTAGTACTTCAAGCACGGGAGAGCTCCTACAAAAATCTAGTAAGCGCAAGCACAAAGCCCCTGAGCTCACTAGATGCACAATGGACAAGGCAACACACGCCTAACCCAAAGGCTCAAATTACCTAGCTACACAAGCTAAGCAAAGTAACTAAACAAGCTACACAAGCTAGATAGTTACAACTACTCTACTCAAGCACAAGCACAATGTATATATGAAGGTAATAACAAAGCTTGTGATGAAGAGATTTCAAACCACCGCGAAGTGTGGACACAAGATGACACCGGTGATTTTTTATCGAGGTCTCGGGAAGCTTGCCAACTTCCCCTACTCCTCGTTGTGTCGACCAACACTTTAGTGGTTCCACGGTTTGGCGAATCACCCCGTGATGATTCTCAAGGTTAATGGCCGCCAAATCCCACAAATTGGAGCTCGACGAGTCCCTCACACGCTGTGAGTCCTCTAGCCAATCCCTCGGAGGGTACCGTGAACCCACACACAAGTGTGGTAGCTCAATGACACGCCCCACTAGAGTTGCCGTTCACGATCCCCGCGAGGTGAGCACGAACCTCTCACAATCTCTTCTTCGAGCACCGCACAATCTTCTTTGCGTGCTTCACGAAGTCTCTTGCCACCAAGCCGCCTAGGAGGTGGCAACCTTCAAGAGAAACAAGCACACCGGCTTGCAACACGATCACCTAGTGCCACGAATGCGATCTCTCAACGCGAATGCACTAGAATCACTTATCACTTTGATTTGGATGAACTCTATCAATCATAAGTGAGTGGGAGGGCTCTCAAGCATGGACACAAAGTCCCCAAGGTGCTAAGCAACCAGCCATGGCCGGCCACCACCTCTATTTATAGCCACAAGCCAAAATAGAGCCGTTAGGGAGGAACATGCAATTCTGGCGGATCTATCGACGCGCCGACCGGACTCATGCATGAGTCCGGTCGATGAGTCCGGTCGGAACCGACAAACCCAACTCGCCAAATTTAGAACCTCTCAGGCATGCGTCCGGTCGGGCCCGTCCACGAAGTCCGTGCATGCGTCCGTCCACCCCCCCGAACAACCACGAAAAACATGCTCTCTGTTTCTTTGACCGAACCACACACCGGTGCGTCCCGGCCGATCCTGCATGCTTCCGGTCGCGGGTCCGGTCACCGCGGCCCGGTCGACTACTACTACGGTAAACGGCGATATCTCCTTCATCCGAACTCCGTTTTCGATGATCTTGGACTCTATGGAAAGCTTACTCAGAGGGCTACACAACCCACATGGTTACTTGATCCAACTCACAATGGATCAAAGCAGTATTCCACTCTAAGAGCAGTCCAAGTGTCCGAGAAACACCGAAAAACAACTTCTCCTTTGCAAATGTGCCAACACCACCAAGTGTGCATCACCATGTGCATGTGTGTTAGCATTTTCACAATCATTTTCAAAGGATTTTCTCTTGCTCTTACCACGCCACTTTCGATCCTAACACATCGCAAAGCTAGATCGCTCAAGTGGCACTAGATGACCGATATGCAAACAAGTTTGCCCTCTTGATAGTACGCCATCTATCCTAAATCCGGTCATAAACTTCTCTAAACACCAATGACCGACGAAATGAAATGCCCTATAGGTTATACCTTTGCCTTGGCGCATTTCCATTTCGCTCCATCTTCAAGTGCCGATGCAACCAATGCACCAACACGATCACCAAATGATATGATCCACTTCATATCATCCGCGTGACACTATTGGTCCATCGATCTTGACCTCACTTGCTCTTCACCGCTAAGCGTCGGTCCGTCGGGCGCCAAGTCTTGCCCAAGCTTCACCGCCTCGCATGTCCATCGCTTCACTACCTCGACTTGCCCTTCACACTTGCAAACGGTCCATCAAGCCAAGCCTTGTCTTGATCTTCACCACCTTGGTCACATGACTCCATGTCATGTTTCATATGCAATAAAGCTCCTTCATTAACGTCAAGCACATGTGAACTAATCTCCCGTGTATTATCTCAATCACACATATTAGTTCACCTAATGTTGTCACTCAATTATCAAAAACCACAAGGGACCTTTCAGCGGTCTTCCTCGCCGCGAATCCGGCGGCCTCGACCTCAACTCTCAGACCATGGACATCAATGACCGCCCCTCCTTCCTCGGCCTTCTCCCCGGCCGTTAGCCACCCAGCTTGCTTTCGACGGCGGCACCTTTCCACTTCGCCATGCTGGAGGTGGCCATGGCTCGCCTTCCCATCGCCGGGGAGTACTGGTCGGCGGGGCAACGGTGTCGCGGAGGGCGACGACGTCGCCCTCGATCGCGGTCGGCGAACGCCCTCCCCGCCCCCGTCTTTGCGCTAGCGGTCGCGGCGGGCACCGGCCCGTCCGGGTCCGCCCGTCGGCCGCAGTCGCCCCGCCGTCCGTCGGCCCTCCTCGCCCCCGCGTCTCGTCCATACCGCACCTCGGCCACCGGAAACCGACCCAAGTCAGATGGCACATGCACCATTGCCGGAGATGGCGGCGTCCCTCCCTGATGGCCATGACACGCCGCCGTCAAGTGTCCAGATCCTCGGGCATGGGAGTGAGTCGAATCCATATGATGAAGAGGCCGGCGACGATCTAGATGTTGAGGTCAGTAAACAATTTTTTTTACAGTTCCAAAGTTGTTTGCATTGATTTTTTTAAAGTTGCAAAATTGTCATTGCGCAATGTCATTGAGCTGGCTTTTGGAGTGTTGAAGACGAAATGGCAGATTTTGTTTGATGTACCTAGTTACCCAACCAACAAACAGACCAAAATAATACTAGCATGTATGGCCCTACATAATTTTATCCGCCGCCAAAGTGCCATGAGAGATCAAGACTTCGACATGTGTGATGAAGATGAGGATTACATGCCAATGCCCTGGGAACCTCCATGTCAACAGAATGGTGGTAGTAATGATACAGGCGCTGATGATGCTAGCATGGATGCATTCCGTGATTCGATAGCAGATGCTTTGTTTGGTCATAGAGAGTAGACTGACTGTGAGAGGGTACTTGTATGGACATGTTTTATATGTATATTTGCTCTGTATGTATACGTATGCTCTCTGTATGGACTTGTTTGTTGTGTAGTTGTGTATGTATTCTTGACATTGCATGAAGTGCCAATAGTGAAGGGCATAAAAGGAATGCAAGAAAAAAAAAAGATGAAATCAGATAGCAGAATCTAGGATCCAAACAATAAAATCGGATTTTATTTAAAATCTAGATTTTACAAATGTAGCTAGAATCTAGATTTTCAAATTCTAGAATCCAATCCAAACAGGGCTTAAACAAGCCTAAATTGAAGGCTTGACCCGGTGGGCAGGTTCTAACACAGC
>JADLZK010007383.1:0-52138 GCA_015847255.1 Hyparrhenia diplandra | reverse complement strand
CTCCTGTGTATTATCTCAATCACACATATTAGTTCACCTAATGTTGTCACTAAATTACCAAAAACCACAAGGGACCTTTCAACATGGAGTAGTTGCTTCTCCTCCCTGCTTAGCCGTGCCTTCTCTTCCTTTGCCTTTTCATCTAGGACAATGAATCTTGATTTTTCAAAGAATGTATTCCGTTTCTTTCATAACGGATTATCCACTATTCGGTTTTCTATTTATTAGATATTTTTTTTATGCTAACCAATTAAATTCCTTTAACTAAAAAGGGATAGATTTTGCATATACTTATCTTTGTATTGCGTTAATATGAGAATATCCTTCCTAAATTCTTTATCTTATTAATCATTAATTTAGGTTTTCCCAAGATCTTAACCGCTATTCCAAATTAAATTATTCTACTATGTCTTTTCAAGGACCCCAAAAATTGTGGGGTTCTATGCGGCTCCATTGATTGTGAAAGCTAGTCTGTTATTCCAGGAGTGGAATTTTGTTCAAAAGTTAGTAATTTGAAATAATAGGAAAGCTTGGTATAGAATGCAAACTTCCAGCTTCCTTGGATTTTGCAATATGACTGGTGGCCTAGTCTCAAGGAGCCGGTGCAATTTGGTACTTCATGTACTTTTGCCATCTCTTCATCTTCATATGCAAAGAATTCTCGATGTGAAAACACAGAGACAGAGGCCTAATCTTTGAATAGGAAAAAGAATGGATCCGAAGGTCCCAAATCAATTGGCTTATTCGAAAAAGCCTTCTTCTTTGAAAGATATATATCTCGTGTCTGCAGTACTGCATTGTTCCACTCTGCAAGAAGTCTGAATCAGTCTCTTACACCTCCCCTTTTTATGATAAATATACCAGAAATAATTCGAATAAATAGCAGTCTCGATAACTCATCCTCTTTAATCTGCTTGAACCCGCTTCAATACCCATAGGAAAATCCCCAGTCATATTCAACGTACTTGTCCCTGCAATCAAATAGATTGTCCCAAGGGCCCCATATTCTAGGAGCCCAAGTTATGCTATTGAAAATTCGTTCCTCTAGCAGTTCGGTTTTGACTATTTTGTTCCCTTTTTCAAACTCCACTTCTTTTCATATAGCATCCCTAATCAAAGAGAGAACAATACCCATTTCAAAACATTTCTAACGGATTCCTGGGTTCGGACCGATGAAGTAATAGCACTCGATTATTATCAACCCGACCGCAATCTTTTTTGTCGGTAAGGATTGCACTAGAGCACCTTCTACTTCTAATAGGCCATGAACTATAGATAGAGAACCCCATTCTACATGTCGATACCGACAACAATGAAATTTATAGTATATTATATAGTCGATTTGTCGACTTTCTAAATTGTGAGGATTCAAATCAAGTCCCCTATCCCCAATAAAAAGCCCATTTTACTTCCTAACTATTGTACCAACCTCTATTTTTCATTAATGGTTCAAACAAGATTCACTATCTTTCTTATTCTACTCTTTCACAAACGGATCCGAACTTACTTCTTTGGATCTTATCCCATTCATACAAATGAACATATTATAGTATAGGCAAGTAATCCCTATTATTAAGTAAGTCATTCACAATCCATATCATTATCCTCACATTTACTAAGTCCAATTTTATAAGACTTTTTTTTCTTTTTTAGTCCCTTTACCAGTTTTTTGCGCCGCTTAGAACCCTTTCTTACCAGACTGACTGAAGTTAGGGGGCCATGCTAAATGAATTTCTTTTGCATTGATTTATTTAGTTAGCACTTGCATATCATAGAAAAGAAAGAAAAAGCTTGGGAAATCTCCATTTACCTGTAGGCAAGAGTGTTGGTTCTGTAAACCGCCAGCTGTGTGCACTGGTGTCAGACTTTTTTTTTACAAGAAAACAACTTTTACTATTAGCAGCAACTGGCTGCTATAAACAGTACAAGTCTGAAGATACATCTTGAAGAACCCTGTTAAGGTTGCATTCATTGGAGTGCCTGGTATTGGCACTCTGAGGATGTCTGAAAGCACTGCGTGCAAGCATATGTGCTTTAAAGTTTAGATTTCTGTCCACTTTGACAATCTGGTACTCCCTCCCTGTAGTGCTATTGATGAATCGCTGGGTAAACGGCTTAATTCTCCAAACCCGGGGGTTTTCTTTGTTTGATCCTGCTAGGAAATCTGCTATAATCTGGTTGCCGATGAAGAACACCGTATGACCTGTGTGAAGTCTGCTGATTATGTCAACAGCAATTGAGAGAGCTACAGACTCTGCCATTAAGACAGAGTTACAGCTATATAGTTGAGCCTCGATTTGAAGCCTGCTGCTGTTAGTATCATCTTCAATATAGATTCCCAGCCCTGCTCTTCTTTGTTGGTGTTGTTCGCCATCAAGGAGGCATCCGTAAAGCATTTGAACCTGCAAGAAGTCGAACTCATAGAATATGAAGAGGATCAGTGGTGTCCTCCATCAGATTTTTTTAGTCGCTCGCCACTTGTCCTTTTATTTTTTTGACCTGTAAAAAGAATTTGGAAAGAAAATTCCCTGCTGGTGATTGAGATCACCAGTTTGAGCAGCACCTGTTTTGACAGTGAAGTTATTTGAAATGTTGTGAACCTGTACACCTTCAGAGTTGGCAATTGATGTATTGATATGTCCTTGAACTGCATAATGGATTTGTTGAGTATTCCACTGTTTCCTGTTAAATCTTGAATCATTCCTGGCCTTCCAAATAAACATAAAGTTGTCATAATCCTGCATAATAACATTTCAGACGTGGAAATTGTGGTAATAGCAGAAATGATTTCCTGTACTCCATCATTTTCCTGTGGTAGAACCGTAGAAGAGATGATCTAAGGGGAGGATTGGCAGAGAACCAAACTGCCCTAGCAAAAGGGCAATGAAAGACGAGATGTGCATCATTTTCGATCTGGTTACATACAGATCAGTTTTTTTTCCAATTTTTGGCTCTTCTGATTAGGTGCCAGATAAAAGTTTTTATAAGTGGAGAAATCAACTTACTCTTCCATACTCTATGAAGAATTAACCTGCAGCTTGGTGAAATACTTCTTGGGCCATCGTCAGGCAAATTTACCCATCTAGAGCTGTTTAAAAACTTGAAAGCTTCCTTAGTAGTGCAGATACCTTTGGTTGATGATTTCCAAATAATATTTTCCTCTTTTTTTGATGAAACAGGAGGGGCAGAGCCCCTACTGGGATTTTATTAACATGAAAAAACCTTTACAAGTTACAATCAAGAAACAAAAAAGGAAACAAAAAAGATAAAAAAGAATACACAAAATGATCTAGCCATTGATCAATCTTGGGGTGAAGAGAAGGCTTTGCTCTTAGAATAACTAAGGCAAACTCTTGACGGATACTTCTTTACAGCGCCACACTGAAGGACTCAAGTTTTTGAAGATGATATCATTTCTCATCATCCAAATAGCCCAAGCCATTGTAACAATAATCTCCATGAAGAAAGGTTGATGCAACTGGACTTTGAGACCTTCAAGTATAACTGTCAAATCCAGGGAGTTTGGAATTATAATACCAAGGGTGATAGCAGTGGTGTCAAAAACTTGATTGATGAAATCAAAGTTCCAAGTTGTAGAATCATGGTTCCATAAATTAGAAATAGTTTGAAGCATTTTTTGAACCGTTACCGGTAATTTAATATGATTGTGAATTTCTTTCCAAATCGGACACCAAGGAGTGGACCATATACTTGTATTTCCTTTTTGTATTTGAATAAATAGTACAGTTATCAATCAAAATATATATCGGACTTTATTGAGGACCAGAAAACAGATTTAGAATAAATGTTATTTGCTAACCAGAAGCTAGTATTGCTGTAATATTTAGATTTAAGAATTGCACTGAGAAAAGGATTTTTACCTGTAGCAACATTGCAGGCTGCATGAAGAATCAGACTTCTGTTAACAGTCATTAAGTCTCGAACACCTAAGCCTCCTTCACTCTTAGGTCTGCAGATATCTTTCCAAGATCTCAAGTGGAAGGAGGAGGTGGCATTGTCTTCCTGGACACCAGAATTGGCTTATGATAGATATGATTTTTAGATATGAATTTCTTTTGTACAAAGAATGGTGGACATATAATAGATAGGAATTGAAGCTAAGACTGAATTAATGTAACAAAGCCTACCAACATGATTGAGTTTATTTGCTTTCAAGGTTGTTAACTTGTATCGAAATTTACTGATGATGAAATCATAAGCTTTTGTTCTATCACTATGATTAAAGATAAGAGGATGACCAAGATAGCGTTAGGTATGAGATCAGAGACAGGAAAGATATTTTAACTTCATTTTTACTGTGTTTGTCAACATTTTTACTAAAGACTATGGAGGATTTAGCAAGATTTGGTGTCTGACCTAATTGTCTGCAGAAATTTAGAAGAAGATTGTTGATTTTACCTGCTTCTTCACGAGATGGCTATCCACATGTAATGAGATCGTCTGCAAAAAGTAAAGAATGTATGCTTGGACAGCTAGGCCCAAGAGAAATGCCTATCTTCCTTTTTTTTTTTTTTTGCGGCGAAATGCCTATCTTCCTGATCTGCTTGCTGTTGAAGGTAATAGAAACCTCATTGATAGCCACAATAAAGAGATAGGGTGAGAGAGGACAGCCCTGCCGAATACCACGATTAGGATGAAAGGAGAGAGCAGGCTCACCATTGATAAGCACCGACATTGTTGTTATGGAAATGCAAGTGTAGATAAGCTGAATAAAGTGATCTTTGAAACCCTGTCTTTTGAGAGCTTTGACAATGAAATTCCATTCAATTCTATCAAATGCTTTAGCTAATCTGTAAAGCTTCTGTTTCTAATTCTTTAGGTTGAAACTATGGATAATTTCTTGGGCAATGATAATGTTCGAAGCAATATGACGACCTTGAATGAATGCAGCTTGAGAAGGATGAATAATATGAGGTAAGTGATGTTTGATCCTGTCAGCCAGAGACTTGAAAATGATCTTATAAATAACATTACAAAGGCTTATTGGTCTATAGTCTTTAGGCATTGAAGGGCATTTCATTTTAGGAATCAGAGTAATGTAAGTATTATTAATATCTGGAGGCATGGAGGCATTTTCATAGAAAGATTTGACAAAATTAAAGACATCCTTACCTGTCCATGCCCAAGAGTTTTTGTAGAAATGGGCATTAAAACCATCGGGACCTGGAGCTGCATTACTTCTCATCTGTTTAATTATGTTATGCACTTCCTTTTCATCAGGAATTGAGTTGGTGAATTCATCTGTTTCCGAGCAAGTGTAGGCTTCATTGATAATGTCCTCCATAAAGTTTTGATGGTCATCTCTTGAATCATCTTCCCTGCAGTCACATCTGAAAATATCTTTGAAGTAATTATTAGCAGTTAGAGGCAGCTGGTCATGGGAAGACCAAAGTAACACCTCTAGTTTACCATTACCAGTAATGTGCAACTCGACATACATCAAAGTTGTGAGATTTTTTAATTAAAAAAATAATAAGTTGTGAGATTTTACTTCTCTTGTAAATTTCTAAGGTGAAATTATCTAGTAAAATCTGACTTCAGAAGACCAATGAAGCTGTAAAGTGCCCTAAAATACCTTACAAAAAAAGTACCCTAAAATTACTCAGTAAAATCACACTACACACAGCCACTCTTATCTGTGGATAAGCATCTGAATCCTTGGTGGGAGAGGGAAAGGGGGCTTTACTGCGTTTTCCTCGCCACTGTCGCATGGGTGGTGACCGTCGCAGCCCAGCACCGTTAAGCGATGTTGGTGTGCGGATTCGTAAAACCTGCAAGCCTTAATCACCTTCATATCTTATCCTAGACGTGCTATATGAAAAACGGCCCGACCAGAAACTCATGCAGACACCCCCCGGATGTTCGTGGGCAGCGCTACAAGGGGCCAAAATCATTATCGCTATATGCTGGAAGCAAGGAAGTGCAGATATTCAGAAGAATCAGAACCATCATCAGTTCAGACATCACACTGGCCAGAGTCTATGGTCAGTTCAAACAACAGAGCATGTCGTTCACAACAATATCTTACTCAGTTACTCATTTACTCTGCCAATCGTTCAAATGATCATGTACAACAAGCTCATGACTCAAAGGCCAAATCAACCAAGAATCATTGTACCGCAAGCTTAGAAACATCAAACATTTGGACGAAAGACAAGTGTGATCCAACGTTTCAGTAGGAAAAATGAAGCCAGAAGTCTAGAAAGAAAAATTCAGTGCCGGAGCTAAACTCATTTAATTTCGACGTTCTTCCGGCTCTTCAACGATTAAACTCATTCCTACGTGAGCCCATATGGTTCAAAATTCAGTGCAGTTAACCATGTCCTAAGACTCTAGTGAATTGCAAAGCAAAGCTAAACCGACGATGAGGATGGACAGGAGCTAGTTGATCAGACACGGTGGTCGAAGCTAAACTCCTTGTGGATGCCGCACTTGCAGGTCACGCGCAGCACCAGCTCGGCACCGGAGCAGACCGCACTGGACACTTCCACCTCTTGCTCCTGCACAGAACCAGGTTTCATTAAGCAAGTGCTGACAGAATACCAAAATGCATGCAGGCCAAAGAAGCTAAGCAGCCCATTCAATTCGATCCCTGGATGTGCAGAAGATTTTAAATTGGAAATTGTTTCAAGAATCGTGCCAGTGGAATTTCATGGAAGATATTTGGCACAAGACTATTATTAGCACTGAATTAACATAAAGAGGACCATAAGCTTAATTTGGCACAGGATTATTAGCAATGAATTCACATAAAGGAGATCATAGGCTTCAGATAATTTTGGCACAGGATCATTAGCATTGAATTCACATAAAGGAGATCATAGGCTTCAGATAATTTGGCACAGGACTATTAGCACTGTATTCACATAAAGGGCACAAACTAAAACACCCATGAGGAATATACACATATCCTGACTTAAAAGGCCTTACTGTTCTTCATATCAGACTGAATCTGAGCATGTTTCGGGCCTAGGTTAAGAGGTACGTATGTTTTTGAGCATGCATCAAAAAGGAAGCACGAAAAACGATCAGCCAAAGCAAGGCCAAGAAACTGAAGATTAGGTATTCTAGATTTTATAGTCAGGCATGGCATGAATATCCAATCTGAAAACTGAAATATGAATGAAGAAATCCAAAAATGATGGATTGAACACAAAAGTTTCTTTTTAGTAATGATGGTTGGTTAATGGTGTCTATTTTCTGATATCCAGTTCGAGGTTGGATGTGCTCCTACTACTTTTTTTTTCCTACATCTTGCAGGGTAAACTTTGAGGGCATCAGGATCATAACATAGTTATCAAAAAGAAGACAAATAACATCAACAACATATATTTGTCAAAAGACTTAAGCTCACTGGCTGGTATATACACATATTTGGCAATCAGCACTGAATTCACACAAAGCATCTATCCACTCAACCAATGTGCAAGCAGGAAATTGTCAATCCAATTTATGTCCTATCCTTGAATCCAAACAATGCAAGTAAAATGATGGAATTGCCACACAGTGAATGCTGTACCGGATTTCTTGGCTTTTCTGGCGAGGAAGTCCTCTCCTCCGGCGAGGTGCAGCGTGACCCGGCTGGCGAGCCGGATGCCTCGCTGGAGGCTTTCTTGGCTTCCTGCGGCAATCAAATCAATGCATTAGAGGTGAGCACAAGAAAGCAACGATATTGTCGCTTCTTAAGTCTTAGTATCTTGGCACTAAAGTGTGTGTGCATGTTTACTGTGGATGTTATGAGCTAATAAATATATCTGGCTAATGTGATGCAGTTAAAAATATAGGAGTACTCAAAATATAGTCTTGTATGGCTGGGGCTATGACTGTCTATAGTTTTGATGGTCCTTGAGAAAACAATTGCAGGTGCTTTTAGCTATACTATTTTTTTTTTCATTTGTGATAAATACAACATATAGTTGTATTAGTGCAAGTTAGATTATAGGATGTACAATTCATGTAAAAGACAGTCAAAGCTACAACAGAAAAAAAAAAAAAAACAGTAAAACTGTTAAAACTGTTATGGTCTGTTTGGATTCATTTATTTTGGCTGAATTGCAATCTACTATATGGATCTAGCTATTTGGTTCAGAATTTGATATTCAAGCACTTCTCAAAGTTTAGATACTGGCTTGTGACAAATTTGCAAGGTGAGAAACAGAAACAGCTTCTGTCAACCCCCACACTGCTTCTGCTCGCCACATGCTCACGCTTCTGTAGCAGCACACAGATACCTCCCCATGTGGATACAATTTTTAATGATCCTAATGGGACCTAAATCTTGTTAAGGCCTAAATACTAGGAGCAACTGATATAGTTGGGAGAGTAAATCAAACCAACCATTAGTTTTTAAGGCAATAACTCAGACTTTTCCCAAAAAAAAAAAAACATGGAGAGCTATGGCCTAAGGACTAAGGAGCTCGACAGGCCCTAACAAGCGCTCTATTGGTAATTGGGTGGTTTCAGTTCATTAGATTAGAAATGACCTTTACGGCTTCACTGCACATCTGCAATAGAAGCCACGTAAGATGTCAATCTTGTTACCTCTATCTACAGACTGCTGTAACCCCTAGATTGTCTGACGCCGTATCCTTATTCCTTACGCCCTCCTGTCATCTTCCAGCATTTCCTAACTCTTATCCTGCCATTTCTTTAACCACCCTTTTCCACTTCATTAACCAGAACGCTGAAAAAGCACTGCCTCCATGGCATCACTGGACCTGTCACCAGGCTTCTGCGGCTGAACGCTGATGCAGACGCATTGTCTTTCGTAGGCTGCATGATTAGGCCCTATTAATTCTTTTTTGCATACGGGCTGCTTGTGCTTGGTGACCACTAATCAGTCATGCATTTGTTAAAGCCCGCCCTGATGAACCCAGGCCACAAGCTTGCTGTTTTGTTTCTTTTGACCCAGATATTAAGAAGGTTATCACCACTCATATAATGTATCTGAAATGCTTGGGCAGGTGACAGGTTGTGGAGACAGACCAACTAACAGTTTTGGAAGTAGTAAACAACGATAGATTTGCCAATGGTTTCTTTTTGGTGTTCTTGGATTAGTTGCAAGGATCTAATAATTGAAAATGCTGACGCCTGTGGACAGGTTTTGGGGCAAGTCGAAGTTGTTACTGCCTTTTGACTAGATTTAACCTCTTTTTCCCTGAGAAAAATTCATGCATATTTATTGATAAAGTATTATGATGGTTGTTAATGACCTCTTTGCTCTTGCACAATTCTCAGATTTTTTTCATTGTTTTATAATTCAGGTTGTTTAGTGAATTCCTCCGTTTCCGCATTATAGTGTGCTTTATATGTTCTGAACTTCTCTAACTGTGAAACAAGTACCAACAAATTTGATGTTGTCGATGCTGTTAGATTTTTTTACAAATTCGTTCAAAGTTAAATGAGTTTGACTTAGGACAAGGAAAAAAAATAAAGCTAAAATTTAGAAAGAAGGGTGGTGTAGTACATATCTTTATGTGGTGTCTGAAATGTTCAAGAACCTCTATATCTATTACTAAGAGCAACGATATTGTTGCGTCTTTAGTCTTGGTATATCTTGGCACTAACTAAAGTGGGAGTGCATGTTTACTGCAGATGTTATGAGCTAATAAATATATCTGGCTAATGTGATGCAGTTAAGTCTGGTATGGCTGGGGTTGTGACTGTCCATAATTTTGATGAACTTTGAGAAAACATGATTCTATTGCAGGTACTTTTAGTTGTACAATTTTTTTTTTCATTTGTAATATGATAAATACAAGGGTTACCCTAAATACAACATATAGTTGTATTCGTACAAGTTAGATTATAGGATGTACAATTTTTATAAAAGACAGTCAAAGCTACCAAAAAAAAAAAAATAATAGTAAAACTGTTTCTGTTCTTTTTTTTAAGGGGAAAACAGTAAAACTGTTATGGTCTGTTTGGATTCATCTATTTTGGCTGAATTGCAATGGATCTAGCTATTTGGTTTGGAATTTGATATTCTAGGACTTTTCAAAGTTTAGATACTGGCTTCTGACAAATTTGCAAGGTGAGAAACAGAAACAGCTTCTGTCAACCCACACACTGTTTCTGCTCGCCACATGCTCACGCATCTGTAGCAGCACACATATACCTCCGCATGTGGATACAATTTCTAAAGATCCAAATGGGACCTAAATCTTGTTAAGGCCTAAATACTAGGACCAACTGATATAGTTGGGCAGTAAATCAAATCAAAGCATTAGAGGTTAGCACAAGAAAGCAACGGCAGCAAGAAGAGAAATCAAGAAACGCACGGCGTACCTGCTTAGCCGCCTTTCGCGGCGATGCGTAGAACACACAGCACGGCTCCGACATGATAGACGAGCGGGACGCCTCGGGGTTGCCGGTGGAGTTGGTCTTGGCGAGCTTCTGCGGCGACGGGGTGAGCGGCTGCGGCGGCGGCGTATCATCCTCCCAGTGCCGTGGACTCATGCGACGATGAGTCGTCTCTATGTGGAGGTTGGGCCGCGACCGCTTCCTGCTGCCGCCCCGCGGCGGAGGCAGCGACCGCGACCGCGACGGCGTCCCGAGGCCCACGGGGGCGCGTCGTCTCCTTGTCCGCCGCGGAAGACGGAGGCCCCGGCGAAGGGAGGAATTCGAAGCCGACGCTTCCGGTGGCGCCCGTGCGCGCCGTCTTGGCCAAGTCGAGGGACGCGGCTGCGCCGTTGCCGGTGGGCATCAGGGACGCCTCGCAGCCGCTGGCAGTGGAGCCCATGGGCGTCAACGGCTGCTTCGGCGAAGCCAAGAACGTGAGGCCCCTGGTGTTGGAGCCCCTGGGCGTCAACGGCTGCTTCGGCGAAGCCAAGAACTTGAGGCCGCTGGTGTTGGAGCCCCTGGAGGTGGGCGTGAGCGGCCCCTCCGGCGAAGCAGCGAACACGAAGCCGCCCCTGGAGGTGGGACCCGTGGGCGTGTCGGGCCGTTCCGGCGCGGCCAAGAACGCGAACATGTTCCCCGCGCTGCTGGCCGAGGATCCCCCGGCGTCCCCGGCGCGTTCTCGGCGAACGCGAACATGTTCCCCGCGGAGGTCGGGTGGCGCGGGCGCAGTCCCTGCTCGAAGGAGAACTCCGCGGTGGCCGGCGGTGTGGTGGGCGTCGGCGGGGGCGTCGGCGTGCTCGGCGCGGGGTCGAAGGGGCGCAACTCGAGCAGCATCCTCTTGCGCACGGAGGAGGCCGGGAGGAGGCAGCGGCGCTTGCGGCCCGCGTCGGCAGCGCAGGGCGCGGAGAAGGCGATCGCGTAGTGCGCCGGGTCGATGCGGAGCTCGGCGAGGTGCCGCGGCGCGGGCGGCGGGGTGAAGAAGACGGGCTCCGGTGCCATGGCCATGGCGATGTTTGGATTTCTTGGATGGCCGCTCGGGGCGCGCGCCGCTCTCGGAGACGGAGATGGAGATGGTTGGAGAGGGAAGGGCCGGTTTGCTTATTTGTTTGTTTGCTTGCTGATGAATGGATATACTGCGGGCCGTTGTGAAAAGATTGCGTGGGCGGGGCGCTGGGTCACCCCACCTAGATGGATGCCGCGTGCACTCACCATCAATCGGACGGCACCAGGTCCTGTGCTTCCTTCCTATCGGCTCTAATCGGCAGACGAGCCGGCTCCGAATCGATTCGGGCCCTCTTTTCGACAGCATTTTTTTAAAACGTGTATTATTTGGTCTTTTTATTACTTATTATGAATCCTAACTGATATTACACAATTTAATGGTTGTTGGACACTTTCATTTGGAAATGGAGGAATCTCATTAGATTTTCACGCATCTCACTTAGATAAGTATCCACTTCTAGATTCAAATTATGTACGGCTTTTTGCATTTTATCAAGAAGTTCTTTTGACGACGACTTTTCTTTTTAACTAGTCTTAAAGTGGATTTCACAGCAGAAGCTATAAATTGGGGCTTATCAGGACCAATGCTACGCAGTTGTTGAACGATGTACTCTACATAGGTGTGGGCTCCCGGGGCTAGGGCTCATAAACCCTTTCTTTCATTCGTCAAGGGGTCGATCACTTTTCCGAACCCGCACTTTCGGGAAGAGTAATGCTTTGAAAAACGCGTGATTCATTAAGTGAAAGGTGCTAACCGAATAGTTAGAGATGCCGCCTCATTGGAAAAGATGTGGTCTGTCGAGATATAAGTGTTGCCCGTGTTTTCAAATCTCCCGTCTCAATTCCTTATTTCTCAATACAAAATCTTTTTTTTTTGCATATTTTGTCCATCTAGACAAAATATATTGCGATGGCAAATTGTATATTATATTCGTATTGAAGACTCTAAGAGCATGCTTGCACAATAAACCCATAAGATATAGTTTCCAATTACTACCTATATTATAGCTTAAATGCATAAACACATAAATAATACACATACCTGTGTATTCAAACATCCAACAAGAGCATGTAGTGGTGGAATCTTCGGTGTTCAACATTACTTTTGCTCCACGATCAGACTTTATATACTTAACAAAGAATGTCACATTTGTCCCTGCAGCTTCCAACAAATCATAAGTCAATGTGAACTGCCTCTTAAATTCTTCCTCAAACTCGAATACATTCACCTTGTATATGATTCAATATTGGTAGATTTTGAATGTATGGAACAGGTTTCTTTTGACGTGACTTAAAATCAGTATCCAATTCATTTGCACAGAAAACTAATTACAACCTTCTCACTCTACAAGAGTTCCGAAAGACCAAGTTTTCTACTGAAATCTTTTCTTGAAAATATTATTCTTACCTTCACTCCTTTAGGTCGAGCCCATGTCTGATGTAAAACAGTACACCACAACCCATTTTGCCCTCAAAGCATATAGGTTTGTCAATGAGTTATTCTCAAGATTGTATTTAGCCAATAATTCATGTCATTTCTCTATGAAGTAAGTCTATGACCTATCTTCGTACACACGATTTTTGAAATCTAAAAGGAACTTGTTAGAAAGAGACAATTGCTATAATGGGACTCTAAACATGTGACTTCGTTAAAATAGGACTTCAAACATTTGTTTTGCTATAATGACACCGGAAACGTTGACACTACTTTGGAATAGACGATATTTTAATCATTTTAATTTCAAAATACATCTCAAATAGATGTATTTTCTTATAATGACCTTAGAGCACTCACAGTGCAGACTCCACCATGGTTTCTATCCTCATTTATTACCCTTCTATTTATTGTTTTTTGCTGATGTGGCGCTATATTTATTGAAGAGAGAGAGGAAAAATACAAGAAACCAAGTCTAACTAAGAAACCAAGTCTTCATGTAAACCAAGACAATTTGTGAGAGTGATAAGTGGGCCATGTGACATCATGATCGAAAATTGCATTGTGGGAGATAATTTCTTGACACAATGTCCAAAAATATAGAAACCATGATAGTTTCTAGCACTGTGAGTACCCTTATTGCCCTTCCGTGATCGATCGATTCATATATCTCCCGACGCATCTCGTTTCTACCAACGCGAAGACCGCCACCACAACGACGCTCTCTCCCCACGCACATTAACACCGCCGCCCGACGCCCTTCACCCGCCACTGCCGCCACCCTCCCCACGCGAGGCCTTTCACCCTCCACGGCCGGCGATCCGGTGTCGAGAGGCAGGGTGGCGGCTGGCAGACGCAGCCAAATACAGCCTACGTACAGCCAGCCGGCTGGCAGCCAGGCATGGAGCGGCCACGTCCAGCCAGGCCTCCAAAGGCCACGTACAGCACCCCCACAAGGGCTTTTGAATGGCCAGGGGCAAAACGGTTAGTTCAGTTCAAAATACATGTATTTTGACAATTGAAATGAATTAAAACGACTGAAATGTCATGTATTGCGAAGTCTGCCAATGTTTCGAAATGTCATTATAGCCAAGTAAATGTTTGGAGTCCCATTTTAAATAAACCACACGTTTGGAGTCCCATTAGGGCTCGTTCGGTTCGGCCTGGAATGGCCCGGAACGGCCTTGATTCCGAGCGGATCTAAGCGGCCCGTTTCCAAATCTGGTCCGGCCTGGAATGGCTGTTCGTTTCCACCGGCCCGGATTGGAAACGGCCCGGTTCGACCTCCTTCCCGGCCTTTCTGGCCCGGAACCAATCCTCACCTCGGATGGTCAGGATTCATTCCTCGCATCCGTGCGGACGACGCGGCGCTGCTGGCGACTGGCTGGCGAGGCGACGGGAGAAGAAGCCGCAGCTGGCGGCGGGAGAAGACGGTGCGGCGGCCCGGCGGCACACCGACGGCGACGGCGACCGCGACCTCCTCCCATCCGCCGCCTTCTCTCCGGTACCATCCGACCTCCTCTTCTCTACTCTAGGGTTCTTGGGATTGGGATTGGGTACTCGACGCCGTCGGCCGTGGGTTTCCGGCGCATCGCCGCTCGACCACCGCAGCCCGCTCGCGCCTACTGCGCCTCGCGCGCGCGTCCGCGCAGCTGCAGTGCCGCGCGCCCCTTCCCGTCCGCATACATCTCGCGTTTCAGTCCCATACTCCTCCGACGGAGCCGGGAGTACCGGCCGAGCCCCGCCGATCCGCCCGCCCGCGTCCAGCGCTCGGCCAAGCTCCGCGAGGACTGAGCCCCGCGCGAACAGCTGCCCCGTTCCCGGTCTCGCGCGCAGTCGCAATGCAGCGCTAGTATCTTTGACAAAGATACATGGATGATGCATCGAGACATCATCAGGTCATGCTTGTTGCTTGCTTGTAGTACTAGTGTTTGCTTCGATTGCTGTCAGTTTCAGGATTCTTTGATGTGCACGCACAGCACCATCGTAGTTTTGCAGTGCATGATGCTTACACCAGGGCTAAGATGCTAGACCAGATATAGTTAAATCTGCGTACTACAATGATAGGTAGTACTAGAGTCATTAGGTAGCATTAAGAGTGATTATGGGGCTAATCATTGTCTGGGCTGGTGTGTAGTATGGTCTACTTTATCCATGCATTGTCCATCGGCAAAAAGTTCAGTTCAGTGCGATTGGAACTTCACATAATAATGTGCTTGTATCTAGACTATTCTTATGTTTTGGACAAAGTATGTCTTTGTATATTGACTTCTTATACTTGTGCTTTTACTCAGATTGTACCAGCACTTCCTAGGGTCGGTGAAGACGAGCCGCCTCCTTCCTGGGACCCTGTTTTGACACCAAAAGGTACTTCACTGAACATAAGCACTGAATATATTGAGGTCATTTAGGAGTTCTTCTAGAGTTAAATGGATCTGCCAGTGAAGTTACAGTATCATGTCTAAGTAACTTCACTGGCATTCTTATCAAACTGCCATTAGATTCCAGTAATATATCTTTGCTTTCTGTACATGCTTTCTTATACAAGCTTTCTTTAGATTTCTTTGCTTTTCATAGAACTACAATAGATTCCAGCTGTTCTATTCTAATCAAGTTGCCCTTTTTCTTCAAACCATCGGGCATTGTTGTATTGATTCCCATTGCATGGTTGTACAAACTGCAAACACTACTGATATAGCATATTAAATGAAGTTTTTGCCTCCATATGCTCAAGAAATCATACCTAGATAGTTGCTGCTGAAGTTGGCCCTTGCAAGTAGGCGTAGTCTAGCTGTCACTCTTGTTCATGCAGGACTTTGTCAGTATCATTAATAAAGTTGCAAACTTATTAATTCAGTAGGCCTTTATATTTCCAGGCCTTTATTAATTCAGTCCCTGTTAGCACTCTGGTCAGTTAAATATGGCCTTTTTTTTTTTTCCTCCTGCATAAGCAGTCCAGTGCAATCGCTTATTTTGTACCATTTGACCGGTTGTGAAGACCATGTTATGATACCTGCCGTGATTATGGTCTTTCAATAATAGCTGTATGCTTACTCTGATCAATGATCATGCATGTATATCTAATCTGGTATACATGTGAATATTGATGCCTAATATGTGAGCCTTATTATGTTGAAGTGATTCTATAATTCTGTAGTATAGCTGGACAGATCATGGGCTGACCTGACATCAGTTTCTGCATTTGAATCACCTGAGGGTAGCTGGTATTTGCACACACACACACAAGCTGCTGCAACTGACCGTTGTTTTGGTTTCCTTGTTTCGCAGGACCATTTCGCTACAAAGTGACCGACTGTGGTGGGTATGACAGCTGTTGAAGAGTGGAGCAAGTTATGATGATTGAACAGAAATGCTTGTAGGAACCCCTAGTCTTCCTTTTGAAGAGATCGATTATACTCATGTGTCGAATCTCTGCCGTATTGTCGTTAGAGTTCTAGTACTAGATGCAAATTTTTGCAGATAATTTCAAGTTGTGGAGGATCGTGCTTTTCTTCTAGATTTTATCGAACTTAAACTGTCCTTGTAAGGGCTGTGTTTAGGTTGAGAGTTAACTGGTTGAGCTATGTCTACTTGAGAACCCTTCAAAGTTCTCCTAGTTTTGGTGTTATGGATCACTTGAAACATTATATGGAGTTTAAGTTAGAACCTAAGTTTTTTTTCCATATTTATGTATGATGACGTGTTACACATATATGCTCTCATTGTATCTTGAGCAATGTTTCTGTGATTTGAATTGCCTCAGGTGTATTACCATTTCAATTTAAATGCTCCCATGTTGTTGTTGTTTCTTGTAAATCCTGCTTGGATGCTTGCTGCATAGTACAGTAGTACACAGGAGCCGGCCTGGAATCTTATCGTGCAACCGAACAGTTATTTTCAGGGAAGGAATGATTCCATGTTGCAGATAATTGGATCCAGCTGGATTGAGTGAACCAACCGGTTTCACTTATTCCTTGCCCTGGAAGCGTTCAGGTTGGGATTGAAACCCATGCAACCGAACGAGCCCTAAAGCAATTGTCTCTGTTAGGAAGGTTTCAAAAAGCCAAACAAATGATTCAACATCATTAAATAGAAGTGCACACCTAAAAAAGTATTGTTTACTTGTGATAGTTGCGGCTAAGAATGAGAACAAAAGGCATTTTAAATTTATTAATTTTATAAACGTGGTGCCAAACCAGGAGCCCAGCGTGTCTTGCAGAAAGCGAAATGGCAGTCACAGCGGGGGCGCGGCACGCGGTATCTGCGAGACCAAGTGTGAAGCTGTAAATTGAGTGACAAGAACTTTCTTGACTAGTAGCATGCGTGGCCAAGACGTCAATGGTCAGTTCAGAATATAAAAATGGCACAGATGGAGACACCAGAAGAAAAGCAAGCATTGGGTCAGAAGAACACCAGGTTAGTACACGCTGCACATTCCTTTTCTGCATTCGTCGCAATTAGATCTGGCGCAATTTGTGTTCTCAATCTATTGGTTTCTTTGATTCGGACTCATGAAAATCTTTACAGGTGAATGGAAGACAAATAAGCATATATATACATGAAATATTTTACTCATGTCCCACACAATTTCCATATGCTGCTTGCTTCATATGAGTCCACTTGTATAGATTTTATTCGAATTTCCACTGTCGGACTCATAAATTTTGTTTTGTTCAATCGTCTTGAATGCAGAGAAACTGCATCGTAATGTTTCTAGTAATATGGCTTCTTTTGCTGCATCTGCTCTCATGCGTTCAAGCATTACCGAGCAGAAATGAGACCGACCATGATGCGTTGCGAGCATTCAAGGCAGGTCTAAGCCTGCAGTCCACGGATGCACTTGCCTCATGGGAAACAAACATCGACTTGTGCCAGTGGATTGGCGTCATCTGCAGCAGCAGGCATAAGCACAGAGTATCGGCACTGAATCTGTCCTCCATGGGACTTGTGGGTAACTTGGGTCCTTCCATCGGGAATCTCACACAATTGAGGAGTCTGGACCTCAGCTACAATCTACTGCATGGCAAAATCCCTCCAGCGATTGGCCGGCTATCAGACGTGTTGTACCTTGATTTGTCCAACAATTCTCTCCAAGGTGAAATACCCCCGACAATTGGACAGCTACAGAGGTTATCATATCTTGATCTGTCAAACAATTCACTGCAGGGTGAGTTCACAGATGGCCTTAGGAACTGCAGTCGCCTTGTGACCATCAAACTTGATATCAACAACCTCAGTGGGCAAATCCCGGATTGGATTGGAGGTCTGTCGATGCTCAAGTCCATGTCGTTAGGGAAGAACAACTTCACTGGGATCATCCCGCCATCACTTGGGAACCTCTCATCACTGCAGGTAGTTTACCTCAACGATAACCACCTCAGTGGACCAATCCCTAAGGACCTTGGCAGGCTGGCTAGCCTTGAGGTGCTAGCTCTTCATGTGAACCACCTCGTCGGCACCGTCCCACAAACAGTCTTCAATCTCTCCACTGTGATCCACATTAGTCTGCACAAGAATGAGCTTGAGGGCACACTGCCCTCCGATTTGGGTAATGGCCTACCCAAAATCCAATACCTCATCCTTGCGGTGAACCATTTCAAGGGACACATTCCAGCTTCGGTTGCAAATGCGACCACAATGCAATCCATAGATCTGTCTTATAACAATTTGACTGGAATCGTGCCTCCTGAGATTGGGACTATTTCCCTAAACTACCTGTTGCTCAGTGGAAACCAACTGAAGGCTACCAGTAACCACGACTGGAAGTTCATCACACTCTTAACTAATTCTACAATGCTCCGTGGTGTCACACTGCAAAACAACAAATTCAGTGGCGTGCTTCCAAGCTCTGTAGCCAACCTGTCAGCAAGACTCGGAATGCTAGATATCGGGTTCAATGAATTATATGGTAGGATACCAGATGGGATTTGTAACCTTCCCAAACTATTCAGGTTGGGGCTTGCCGGCAACCAATTTACTGGACACATACCTGACAACATAGGAAGGCTAAAAATGCTCCAATTATTGACACTTGAGAACAACCAATTGTCTGGGGCAATGCCGTCCTCACTGGGAACTTAACACAGTTGCAGCACCTTTCAGTAGATAACAACATGTTGGAGGGACCTCTTCCAGCGAACCTTGGGAATCTACAACAACTTACTGTTGCAACCTTTTCGAACAATGCACTTTCAGGTCCATTAACAGGAGGGATCTTTAGCCTATCATCCTTGTCCTACATGCTAGATTTGTCTGGGAATAATTTCAATAGTTCTCTTCCGTCTGAAGTTGGTGGGCTCACGACGCTCACATACTTGTACATACATGGGAACAACTTATCCGGAGTGCTGCCAGATGCTTTAAGCAATTGTCAGAGTTTGATGGAGCTACGTTTGGATCATAACTCCTTCAATGGTATCATTCCTGCATCCATAAGTAAAATGCATGGTTTGGCACTGTTAAATTTAAGCAAAACAGCCTCACCGGAGTGATTCCTCAAGAGCTGGGACTCATGAATGGCCTGAAAGAACTGTACCTTGCGCAAAAATTACTTGACTGGACAGATCCCTGAGACCATGGAAACCATGGCATCATTATACAGGCTAGACATATCCTTCAACCATCTTGATGGCCAAGTTCCAGCAAAAGGAGTATTTAGCAATTTGACTAGTCTCTCTTTCAGTGGGAATGACAAGTTATGTGGTGGTATTAAAGAGCTGCATTTGCCTGAATGCACTACTGAACCAACAGAGCATAATAAAAGGATACCAAGAGTCATTCGAAATGCTATGAGTGTGACTGCTATTGTCATCTTGGCGTGCTTCATCTTGGCAGTTCTTTTCTTAATTTCAAAAAAGGGATTAAAACTTCCATCCACCAAAAAACTGATGGTTCATCCTCTATTGATGGATGACATGTATCCTCGACTTCGTTATTTTGATTTGTCCCAAGCAACAAATGGCTTTAGTGCCAGCAATTTGATCGGTACAGGACAACATGGATCAGTTTATAAGGGGACAATCCTGCTAAGGGGCTTGGCAACTACTGTAGCTGTTAAGGTATTTGATCTTGAACAACCTGGCTCTTCAAAATGTTTTTTCACTGAGTGTATGGCGCTTAGCAAAATTCGCCATCGTAACTTGATCCATGTCATAACTTGCTGCTCTTGCTCTGATATGAACCATAACGAATTCAAAGCTCTAGTGTTGGAGTTCATGCCTTATGGGAGCCTTGACAAGTGGTTACACCCAGATGTATATTCCTCAAATCCTGTCAATGTACTAACGTTAGTGCAGAGATTGAACATTGCTATTGACGTTGCCAGTGCACTGGACTATTTGCACAACAACTGCCAACCTTCGATAGTTCACTGCGATGTCAAGCCCAGAAACATTCTTCTTGGGGAGGACATGGTTGCTCGTGTCGCAGACTTTGGCCTCACGAAGATTCTCACGGATCCAGTTGGTGAGCAGTTGATCAATTCAACGAGTTCTGTTGGAATACTGGGAACAATTGGATATGTTGCTCCAGGTAACTGAATACTCTACATGTAGCTCCAACAGCAGTTATAGCTACATTTAATGTCGTCTATCCTTGCAGAATATGGTGAAGCTGCTCACATCTCTCCACATGGGGATGTCTATAGCTATGGTATTGTACTCCTTGAGTTGTTTACAGGGAAGGAGCCTACACATGACATGTTTACAGATGGATTGACCTTGCTGAAGTATGCAAAGATGGCTTACCCAGATCGACTGATGGAGATTGTCGACCCCTTTCTTGTATCCACTGAGCCTGAAAGAGGGAAAATTAATGGTGTTATGGACTATGTCACAAGGCTTGCACTATCATGCACCAAGAGCAGACTGACTGAGAGGGTGTGCATGAGAGATGTCGTAGCTGAGATTCAGACAATAAAAAGCTTGCTACATTGCATAATGAAAGAAGGCAAAGTGGCATCTGAATAATGTAATATGAGTGCCCAAATGCTTTGTTGTGGACTCCTTCATTGGGCAGCAGTATAACAATAAGAAGAAGAAAGGTTCGACTGCCTCTAGAACATGCAGGAATAATAGGAGTACCTCAGACACCCATGTGAGTGTTATAACCACTTGAGCGGCTGGATATTAGGATTAAGCAGAAGTAGAGTTAACTGATCAGAGCCTCTCAGGGAGGAAGATCTCCTCTACTGCTGCTATCCAGTTCATCCAGCCAGTATAATCTTTACCAGTTCATCAATAGAGTGCCCAGATTCTGAAAAATTGATTTCCGGCTGCCTCTGAAAATAGATTTCTAGAGGCGTCCCACTAGAAATTGATGTTTAAAGGTGGGTGAACCGCCTTTAGAAATAGGAGTTACACAGTAAAATTTGAATTTTCCAAATGACCTTGGATGGAGAATCGACCAAAACAAAAGTTGTAGATCTTGAAAAGTTATACAACTTTGTACTCCCTCCGTCCCAGAAAACATGCAAATCTCACACATTGCCAACTTTGACTAAAATTATATGAAAAAATAATAACACTTATGAGACAAAATAAGTACCGTTAGATTACTTATGAAATATATTTTCATAATTTCGAGACATAAATGCTAATACCTTTTGTTATAAACTTGGTCAAAGTTGATACAGTTTGACTAGCATGTTTTCCATAATTGCATGTTTTTTGGGACAGAGGGAGTAGTTGACAACTTTTAAATTTGAAAACATCTAAGGAAAATTACATTTGAATTTTTCACATTTGATATTTGAATTTTCAAATTACCTTGGATGGAGAAACGATCAAAACCAAACCAAAGTTATAGAGCTCGAAAAGTTATACAACTTTGTAGTTATGATAACCTTTTCATTTGAATTTGTTTAGGTTGCCAAATACTCGTTTCAAAATCGTAGGAAGATAATTGGGAGAAAGAATATTTCATATGGACACAAGTTAGTTTGGGGTGAAGTGGTTAAAGGAATAACACACTAGGCCTAGGGTCACGGGTTCGATCCCCTGTGGCGGACAAGTTGTGTTCCTACCTTGTGGGGTCTCTCTAGGACTAAAAAAATTGCTAGTTTTTTATTTCTAGAGGCACGAATTCAGCCGTCTCTAGAAAGGTGGCTCCTGCTCCTAGCCTCTACAAATCATTAATCTATAGATGCAAATTTATAGAGGCGAAAAAGTAGCCACCTCTATAGAGACTTTATGTAGTAGTGCACAAAATTGAACAACAAAGTACAACAGAGATATGAAACACAATGTAAAGGATAAAAAGAAGCTGTTATTCCCTCTATCGCAAAAAGGATGCAATTCTAGAATAGAGGTAAGTCAAACGATTTGAAATTTGATCAAGTTTTGGTAAAAAGATACTAATATTATTATCATACTAAGCAAGTATTATTAGATTCAACGTGAAATACGTTTTTATAGTAAACATGCTTGGAATCACACATGTTGATAATATTTCCTCTGAACTCAGTCAAGATAGTTTGAGTTTGACCATACCTAGAATTGCATCCTTTTTGGGACAGAGGTAGTAGCTAACAACAATGCGCCTGCAGCCCGTCATTTTTATCTAAAAATATTGGTATATCAGTTAGCGGACATATAAATGTCAAGGTAAAGTTTTCTATAACTTTGAAATGGAAGCAGAATAGGGACATCCAAGCAACACATCACCAAAACAAGGACCAGTACCAGACAACAAGGTAAGGTTGCAACAAATGTAGCAAAAACCTATTTATTGGTATAAACTAACAAAAGATCACATATCACCTCATGAGAGAGATTCATTACCTAGGATACCAACTAAACCAGTTAATCACAGTAAAGCAGGGCTGTGATGAAGCACCAACGTGTTCATTACCTAGGATACCAACTAAACCAGTTAATCGCAGTAAAGCAGGGCTGTGATAGAAGCACTGACGTGATAAACACACACAGCAAAACGTCCAAAGTGGACACCATCAGGAATGAGAACTATTCCTTCTTGCCACTGCAACTGCATGTTGCAGGAAAAAAAATATATTAAAGCATTATACAACAAAATCTGGTGTAATCGTGAACCAAGCGAGTCAATCTGGCCCCTCTGCTGAGTGATAGCTTACCTATACGAGTATTGCTGACCCATGGATCCTGCTGGATGCAGATGCATTATCACACTCAAGGTTCTTTGATGCATGCATGTATACCTTGCCACCTGGTTGAAGGACCATCCACCAGACTTGGCCTAGCTTTGTCTTGCCCAGCTAGCCCTCCCCTAACACAAGAACCAAAAGCTTTGTTTCCATCCTAACTGCCTCCCTGGGTCTCAATTTTGGTCCTGCATCTCAATACAAGAAGGAAAGCATGTCATTCAATACAGTAAGATCTGTTCACCTTTACACAAAGAAATAAGAGTTCAAGTGACATGCACGGAAATACGGAATTATTCATGACTGGGTAATTTCTAGTAATAACAACAGGTATTATTGCTAGCTTTGAGTTTACTGGATAAAGTTTCACATCAAGCATTGGATACTTATCAGACTAGTAGGCCTAGGCGACCAGCCAAGTACTTCCGAGGCAACCAAGTAAACTAGAGCCACCAATGATGCTCCCCATCGCTAATACACCACCACCACAACGGTTGCTAAAACGTAGCACTCACCTCAAACATTCTTGGAAACACAAGCCCGCGCTAAAGCATTTTATCAAACACGTCGCCGGCAGGGCTGCAGGCGCTAGTGAAACAGACAGTGCTGCCATATGACTATATGAGGAGGAGATGATCCAGGAGCGGAGGAAGACCGACGATGAGTCGCGGAAAAATCGAGGCTGCGGGCTGCCTAGCGCCGCGGGAAGGCTGTCTTGAGATAGGCATCAGTGATGGTGGTGGCATTGGAGCGTGGCAGAGCAATGCCATCATCCAATCATCATCCGCCATCATCCACGGAGACCGAATGTGGCTACCGGCGGTGGCTGCTGCGAACAGAAGCCGATTGGATGAACTCTCCTCCCTATCTCATTCTGTGGGTCGGGTGACTCGGGTCACACTGGCCACTGAGCTACTTGAGTGTCCAACACTCTTACACCCACAAGTTCAGGGGAAAATATACCGTGCAAACTCAGTGATACGTGCAACCATGTAAACTTGCGTTTGGTACCATCAGATCTAATCTGTGCGGTCTAGAGAATGCCTTGGGACATTTGCGTTTGCCTCCCCCACCTCGTCTGTACCTTTTGTTATTATACACCCCTGCAGAGGTAGCCCTATTAGGAGTTGATCCCCAGAGCCTGTAAAACGAATCGATCTCCAAAGTTCACCGCCTGCGACTATGCGAGCTCCTCTGCCGGCGATTTAGAAATTAATCTCAGATTCCAGTGACTGCGACCTCCTCCGCTGCTCGCTGTTCCGCTTGCCAACACGCCGTGCAGAGCTTCCCTACCTGCACAGTGCGAACTCGGCGGCCGCTATTCGCTCTGTCCGGGATGATGAGGGCAGCCCACGAAGGGAGAGAGTGGACGGGGTCCAACTCCATGACAAGCTGCAGCAAAGGTCGTGGGTGGGAGTGCCCATATGCAAAGCCCCACTGATTAGGAGCAACCGAGCAAAGCAACCGGAGTCACTGAATGAGGTGTTCATCGAGTGCTTGCAGAACATAAAGCAGGACTGCACTGTTCACATTTGTATTCACATTAACAGGACAAACATTCACAGTTTTAAAATCTACCATTTTCAGAAATCACAATCAACAACAAGGCCAACATTTCTGATTCTAAATTGTATAAGCAATTATATATGAAGATGTCACAGAGAAGATATGTCAATGTAGAACTGGGAAGGATATATTTCAGAACATCCACATGATTTCAGAGAAGAATAATATATTTCATAAAATTGTTGTTTTTTAACCACATCCATCCAATTGATCACTATAAACTTGACTAAAATGCTACTCCAATTTACATAGTACATTGATCATGTCAAATCTCTATGTTAAAAATCACATTGTTTGCTGTTTATTACAAGTCTGGTACAATTTCGATTTTCGCATTCTGGCCATTGTAGAGTCCACCTCTACATTCTTCTATCTTCAAGCAGAAGCATATAAGGCTGGTTGAGTTTGAGTAGCATTCTTTGCCAAAAATAGATGGTCAATCCGACACAGCCGTCACCTTTGTTCATGACTACAAGAATTTGGTACTCAACACATCTCATCTACAATGTGTAGATCAATTCTCAAGCGACATGTTCAGAAATGAGATGCAATTTGAATTTTATGACTATAGCTATGCCACAGCCCACAGAGGTAGTAGTGTAGTACTCTCATCAAAGGGCAGTGTCTGAATTCTTCAGATGAACATGCTCTATTAGATTCCACGAAGAAATTCAGCAAAATAGTTCTCAAGTAGATGGAACTATGCAGAAATTCAGAAAGCTGTGAGGAGGAAACCTGACCTTGCGGACGCCAGCCAATGGACGTGGTGGCAACCAATCTTGGCACAGGACTCCCACGCGGCGGCCACGAGGCGACTCCCACCTTGACGCCAGAACATCTGGCCCAGTTAAGCACCATCACATGAACGCGGAGGGGTTTGCCGGGGCTGATAGGCAACTGTCGCTTCTTGCCGCCCTTGCCGCCGCCGCCGACACGGCCCCCCTGCGTCGCCTTCGCCGTCCCCGTTATCCTCGGGGTCCACCTGCATATCGCTGCCCTCAGACCCCGCCCGCGTCCACCACCCCACGTGGTTGCGGCCTGCGTATGCGGCTCCTGTTGCACCGCCACCAGCTCGCTCCCAGTCCCAGCCGCCGCCGCCGCGTACTTCCACCCGCGTCGTACACCACACCACCACCAGCGCCGCAGGCCCACCGGGAACGGGATTGAGGCCCTGTTTGGTTAGCTGCTAGACTTGCGAATCGGCTTTGTCGATGGTAGGGTGGTCCAGGTGGGGCCATTCTACCACCGGGTTCAAATCGGGACCTTTTCTTGGGATTTTCCCGGATTTTCCTTATCGTTAAGTGGTAGACGGCGTTACGACGGACGGCGCCCACGGTGACTCGAGAATCTCCGATCTGCCGGCCGCCTTGAGTCTTCCTTAGGGGTAGGGTTCGCTAAAAGGGTGAGTGTGCGTGCGTGTTGGCAGGAGTTTGCGTTGTCTTGTGTCCCGAAAAAAAAAAAAAAAAAAAAAAGCTAGGACTAGACTTTTTGAGTTGAGACTAAAATAATTTTAGTCCCTGCATGTTTGGTTTAGGGACTAAATTAGGGACTAAAGTTATCATGAGTTGTCACCTGTCAAAAAAAATAGAATTTTTATGTGATGCGCCAGCGGCTGATTCTTATGTACTAAAAGATGGATTTTTATCAAAGATACCGTAACGCATATATTATCAAAGATACCGTAACACATATATTATCAAAGATACTGTAACGCATTGCTGTACAAGTGACAGATGAATGTGCAGAAACAGCAGCGTGCTTCCAAGCAGCAATGCTTCCGACGGCAGAGTAACAGGCAACTAGTAATCTGTTTCATCTTGGTCACTAGCAATGCGTGCTTTCAAGCAGCAATGCTTCCAGCAGCAGAGTAACAGGCAACTAGCAATGCGTGCTTCCAAGCAGCAATGTTTATCCAAACAGCCCCTAAAAGAGAGGTTTTTATGTAAACACACAACCAACGATCACAAGTTGACAGTCAAATATCCAAGATCACATATCCAGCTAAAAAATAAAAGAATGGCAGAGGGCGCCCCCATTGGTCGTCTGAACAAATCAGCCCAAAAGGACCTGCAATTCAAGGATAGAGAAGCTTAGATAGTGAATACAGATGCTATCTACCATGCAGTTCCAGACAAGGAGGAAGATACAAGTGTATATAATTCTATCCAACAGTGACCCTGTTATGACCAAGCCTCCCGTATCGCGCCGCCGTAAGCCCACCAGTGGCTAGGGAGGAGCCGCTGGTCAAAGGCATATGGGGCACAAAGGCTCATGGGCCAGGCCCAACTTATATTTCTATTTATAGAATAATTATAGATTGATTAGTATTGAGAAGAACTCTATATATTGTAAACATTGCATTAAGAGGGTTTAAGCCGATTTACAACTATTATTGTTGCGGCTTCTTTGGAAACGACTCCCCACTCGACCCTAGCCGTCTCTCTTCTTCTTCCTCGCGACCACCCGCGGCCCGGTGAAAAGTCTCGTTCAAGCCCGGCCTTCGACAATCTCCATACGACTACAACCTTGGCACCATCCGTGGTAGGATTAGGGTTCTATCAATCACGGTACCCGAGACCTTCGATCTTGTCTCATCGACCATGAGTCTCCCGCGCGGTCCCATCCACCTCCGTGCCACGTACTCCACCATGATTCGTCTCAGGCCGTCGCCTCCGCTTCGGCCGCTGCGACGCCCGGCCACCACCAACTCCGCCGATCGGCCGTCCTTGCGGCTCTCGGCGTCACCCCAACATCCCGCCGCGACCAGCGGCGACTCACGCCTCCCTCATCCCGCCGCCCGACGCCATCCACACCCTCGGTCAGGCGTCCGGCGTCAAGTCGCGATGGGGCCTCCGCAGCGCGGCTGCAGCTCAACACACCCCGCCGTGGATTCCTACCGGCTCCATCACCGGCACCATCGGCCGGGCGCATACGCCTCAGATGCGACCGTCGGCCAGGACTCCGGCTCCACATGATCAGCTGGCCCGATCGGCGAATTAGCCTTTGCGGGTGGGCCATGGGGCCCCCTTGCACCCGCGTCGACCACCTACCGCGCCGTCCGCGGCAGCGGTCGGCGCCGCCATGACCCGCAGCGACCATGGGCGTGCTGAGGGCGTTCCGGCCTCGGGTACCCTCTGCGGTGGCGTGGGCGGCGCGCTCTTTTCCTCCCTATGAGACTCTGCGTCGCTGCGGAGGTGTGCCGCCCTACGACCGCCGGCGTCTGACACCACCGCCCGGCCTCCGATGGTGATCGTCTTCCGCCGAAATTCTACAAGCTAGAGTTCATGACCTCGGACGGCTCGGAAGACCCCGAACTCGCTCAACCAGCGCGTGGCGATTCTTCCGCGACCAACGTCGCGTTGGCCGGGGCCGGGCGTGGCTGGCGTCCTACCATCTGGCGTGGGGCGGCGGAACTGGTACTACGCCTTGGAACGAGCGAAGGCATGCCATCTTGGGATCGGTTCAAGGAGTTGTGCCATCTCCAATTTGGCCTCTATTCGCGACTCGATTGGCGGCCCGGGACGCTTGCCGTTTACCGGTCCGCGGTGCGGGACTTCCGGGCGCTTCCAACGCTGTCCCAGCCACGCCTCATAGCGGACAACTGCGCGAAGGCCGAGCCTCTTCTTCGGCGGCCTCCCGACCACATCAAGGTGGGCGTGGCCATGCGCGCCTCGGGGGATCTGACCGGCGGCTGTGTACTGGCCCTGCGTTCGAGCTTCGTGCCAACGCCAATGCTCGCCATGCTCCCCGACGCGTCAAGACCATCCGACCTCCACGGCGGCCGGCGGCCGGCCTCGACCTTGGGCGGTGTGCGACAACCCAGAGGCCGGCCACAAGGGGGCGCCCGGCCGACGGCCGACCCTTCCGTCGCCTCACGCCGGCGGGCAAAAAGAACGCCTCGGCTTGTGCTTCAACGGCGACGAGCCCTTTGTCCGGGCCACCGGTGCAAGCGGGTCATGTTCCCTGGAGGACGGGGAGGACTTGGAGATCCCGACACGGCGAGGAGGAGGCCACCCCAAACAGCGATGGGCGACCCGCGATCTTCTTTGAACGCCTTGGTCGTCTCCCTCTATGCCATGGCCGGCATCCGCCGCGGCCAACTCCATGGTGGTTCTGTCTGGCTCAAAGGCGGCGGTTCCTTGCTCTCCGACACCGGCTCCACCCACGCTTCCTCAGCGGCAACACCATGCGCCCGTTTGGGGCCGGAGGCTTCCGGCGGCGACAACTTCCGCGTCACGGTGGCCAACGGCGACCGGCGCCATCTTGCGCCGCGTGGTCGCAACGTTCCCATCATCATTGGGGGCCTTGCCTTCTACGATACATGCGCAGGAATCGATTTGGGCAGCCGACCTTATTCTCGGCGTTGACTTCACGAGCACTTTGGGCCCCATCCTCGGGACCTTGCGGCGATGACGGTGTCTTTCTCGCACGAGGCACGCTGCGTGTCGATGGCGGTGTTCTGCCGAGCGCCGGGCGCACCGCGGCGGCGGTGGCGGCCATCTCGTGGGTGACCAAAGCGGAATCCGGGCGTCTTTGCTCCGGCGACGCCGCCATCTTCGACGCCCTCCGCCTCCCTCCGGCGCGCCCGTCTGATCATCGGATCACCTCACCGGGGGCGGAACCGGTGGCTGTGTGCGCCCTACCGTACCCCCGGCTCGGAAGGACGAGCCGGGCGCCCGTGCGGCGGACATGCTCGCCCGGGGCATCATCCGCCCGAAACACGTCTCCGTTCTCGCGCCGGCCTTGCTCGTCCGGAAGCGACCGCTCTGGCGTTCAAGCATCGACTTCTCGGGCCCTCAACGCCAAGGCGTCGAGAAGGACAAGTTCCGATCCGGTGGTCGGCGAGCTCTGGGCGAGCCGCATGGGGCTCGCTTTTCTTCCAAGCGGACCTGCGATCGGCTACCACCGAGTCGCGGATGTGCGCCCGGCGACATCGACAAGACCGCTCTTCCGCACCCCACCACGACCCACTCGAGTTCCCGGTGATGCCGTTTGGGCTGTCCAACGCCCGGCGACATTCCGTGCCTTGATGAAACGACGCCCTGCGCCCTACCACCGGAAATTTCTTTGGTCTTTTTGATGACATTTTGATTCTGGTTCTTCTTGGGCGAGCACCTCTGACACCTCGGATCGTCCTGGGCGCTACGGGCGCACCCTCTCCGCACCTCCTCGCGCCGGTGCTCTTTCGGGCGTCGTCGGTGGCCTATCCGGGCCCGCGTGATCTCGGCGGGCGGCGTAGCCATGGACGCCGCAAACAAGGTAGCTGCGGCGGCATGGCCGCAACTTTCCCCGCCGGCCACGCGGCCTCAGCGGCTTGAAACTGCGGTACTGCCGAAATACATCGCGACGCCGGCTCTCATCGCTGCTCCTCGACTCGCCCGCTGTTGGCGGATGCCTTCGCTGGGACGGCACGCGGAGGCCGCGTTCAGGCGCTCAAGGGCGCTCTCACCACGGGGCCGGTCCTCCCGGATGCGGACTTCTCCGGCCCTTCGTGGTGGATTGCGGCGCGTCGCGTGGGGTTGGTGCGGTGCTCCACTAGAGCTCGGGCCCACTGGCGTGCCGGTAAGCCCCTTCAGCCCGCCATCTTAAATTGGCGGCGCACGGGGCTCATCGGCTGGTGCAAGGCTGATGTTCGACACCGGCGCCCGTGCCTGCGGGGCGCACCTTCCCCGTTCGCCGCCGATCACTATAGCTTGAAATTTTTACTTGATCAGCGGCTGTCATCGTTTCCCGGCACCGGTGGTTTAGCAAGCTGTCGGCCGACTTCCACGGTGGGTGACCGGGCGCTCGAACACGGTGGCGACACCCTGTCGTGCCCGTGCCGAGGAGACGGGCGTATCCAGCCGGCCCGGCGCCACGGGGCCCCTGCGCCATCTCGGGCGCCGTTGCGTTGCTGGCGGATGACATACGCGGCTCACGGCCGCCGCCGTGGCGGCGGCGCCTCGGCCAGCGGGCCGGTGAGCCGCTCGCCCCTTGGCGCCCAGCGGCGGTCTCCTCCTCCACCAAGACGCGCGGCGTCTTCGTGCCGACCATGGCGACCTTCTCGTGACCAAGTCCTCCGCTTGGTGCACTCGGTAGTAGGGCCGCGAGGCGTCGAAGACCCTACACCGGCATTTGCGCCACGACTTCACCTCCCACGTGATCGCGCGCCTTGGTCTAGGATTGGGTGTGGTCATGTGCCACGTGCCGTGAAACAAGGCAGCGAGACCTACGGCCGTGGCGGGGGCTGTGCGGACGCTTCAGTGCGTCCCAAGTGTGGAAGGACATCTCAGTGGACTTCATCGGGGCTGCCAAAGTCCATGGGAAGTCGGTCATCCTCATAGTCGTCGGCCGGTTCTCCAAATATGCCCACTTCGTTTAAGTTGGGGCATCTAGGTACCGCAGCTGACCTGAGTCAGCAGCGCATTCTTCGGCGGCGTTATGCGCCTCCACGGGCTCCAGAGCCTCCGTTGTGGCGACGGGACCTGTCTTCGTACGTGTAGCAATGTGTTGGTGGCGACCTCCTCACCATGTCGGCCAAACTCAAAGATGAGCATGGCGTTTCACCCGCAGACGAGGCGGCGGTCAGGAGTCGTCAACAAGGTCGTACTATGTATTTCGTTGTATGACATGACGGTGACCAGGGCGCGGGTGAGTTGTCTTGAAGCGAATATTGCTACAATACTTCCCTTCCACACACCCGACTCTTCGGGCCCTCCCGTTTGAGTCGTCTCACGGGAGCGGCGCGCCACCATTGCTGCCCTATCGGCGGGGGACAAAGACCGAGCTGGTGGACTCCCATGCTTACATCACGGAGTCTTTGGAGAGCCGGTGCGGCGCTGGTGCAGCTCGGCCAGTCGCCAAGAAGTACTCACGCGCGCAATCGCGATGAGGAGTTTCCTGTGGGCGAGTGGGTGTGGTTGCGCTTGCCCATCGTACCACCCGGCCGTTGGAGCCCCGCCAGGGCAAGCTCGAACCGCGCTACGCCCTTTCGTTTCTTTGGCGCGACGGCCCGATGGCCTCTCGTCTTCATCTTCCACGGTTCGCGGCCGCACGGCGTGTTCCATGTGGGGGCGCTCAAAGCGTCACCGTGGTGACCCACCGGCGGCCGGCCTCCCCCGCCGGTGCTCGATGGCCGGCTCCTTCGGCCGACGTCCGCGGCGGTGCGGGCGGCTCAACGCGGCGCGCAGCGGCACATCTTGGTGCGTGGCAAGGCTTGCCTCGAGGAGCGACATGGGAGCTGGAAGACTTCCCGCATGAGTTCCCCAAGACTTCTGGCTTCGAGGGCGAGCTGGCTTTGTCTGAAGCGGGGAGAGATTTATGACCGGCCTCCGTATCGCGCCGCCACCGTGAAACCACCGGTGACTGGAGGCGGCCCGGTCAAGGCATAGGCGCCTGGTATAGGCTGAGCCCAACTTATATTTATATTTATAGAATAATTATAGATTGATTAGTATTGAGAGAACTCTATATATTGTAAACATTGCATTAAAGTTTAAGCGGTGCAACCTATTGTTGCGGCTTCTTTGGAAACCCGACTCTCCCCCCTCAAGCCTAGCCGTCTCTCTTCTTCTTCCTCGCGGCAACCCGCGGCCCGGTTGCCCGTAAGTCTACGTTCCAAGCCCGACCGGCAATCTCGCACGACTACAACCTTGCCACCATCCGTGGTAGGATTCAGGTTCTATGGGTTACATCTAGACCTTAGCCTAAAATTGATTTTAAAACTAAAATTCATTATTGGCCGGATACTGAACTCCCCATTCAGCTTCTTGGAAGCAAAAAGACCTTAGCCTGATTAATGAATAAAGAAAACAAGTTCATGATGGTCAGTAGGAAAAAAACAATTGTTTACTAATATCAGAAAAGAACTGCTATCTAAACACGGTTTGAGGTAAGATAACCAAGGTCGGCTATCTTGCTGCTACGTTAATCTAAATGTAGCCAAATAATGAAATAAATACGAAGATTCAGTTTAGGAAGGAATATTCACTCCCATATGACCATATCTGGCCTAAAAACTGAAATTCACCCAGGCACATAAAATGCAAGTATCACATCCATGGCCATGAGAACTACAGAATCCATTTGAATAATTTTATTCCTTAAAAACAAGGAAGAATCTCTTAGGCTCTTGCAAGAGCGGGTCCACTATGGCCATGAGAACTACGAGATGTATTTGCAGTTGCAGAGCTAGCTTTATGACTGAAAAAAATCAAGATCAAGATAACCTTGTATCACATTGGTTGACTGACTGACTGGAAAAAGCTTAGTGAAGAAAAGAACAGGAAGCTCGTCAAGAAGACATACCTCATTACAGCACAGCACTACATAAACTAGATAGGGCTGACTAGCGGAACTTCTTCATCACGCACCACCTCTTCAACCAAGTTAGCCTAGCCTCATTACTTGAGATGTTCTCAAACATGACTCTATTTTCCTCCTGTCTAAACACTTGAGTTGCCATAAAGTACTCCACACTATTTTCTGCTGCCCCACATTGAACTGCCAACTTCTGACAGCGAGTTATGTGCTCGAACACTTTCGCTTTTGCCTTGTCTTTTTGCTTCCTGCTTTTGTTGGCCAATTCAATGATCATATCAGCAGTGTTCTCACTATTGATAGAATTGATCAGCCCTCTCATTAGTTTGACCACCGGGCTCTTGTCTTTCTTCCCTGGGCTGGTGGTGCTCATTGCGCTGCTACTTGCCCTTTTCCTGTTGTTGGTGCTCATTGGGCTGTTTTGTCATCATTGGCTTGTGGTGAAACCAGCATCTTTTCATCTCTTCTGCACCTTCACCTTCACCTCCAGGCACATGCGAGGAAGGTGATCCATCAACGGCTACACACCGCTGAAAAGTTCTATAAAGCATATCCTTTCAAATACGCAGGATTGCCATCTTTTGAATTTCTTAGCCTCGTGGGTTTCTCCTGCACCATTAGTTTGCAATGTTAATAAACCCGAGGCGCAATTGAACTATAACAAACATGATTAGGACAAAGAGGTCAGGTACCGCGATCTTTTTTTTTCCACCATTCATTTGATGCAGTTATCTCCACATCACCGGTTTTACCACAACGGTTTGTTGGCTAACCACACCCCAAGCAATCAAAGCTCTTGAGTTTAGTGATTACATTCTTCAACCTGCATTTAGTGGGTATGGAGGAGGAGGCCAAAGCACGCTGATAATACTTTTACTTTTCATATTTCGTATGCTCTAGTTTGTCCGTTACCATTCACAAAGTGACCAGCTCTAAGTTCTCACATGCAATGTTACAAAATTCAAACATATTTTCTTAGGTCAATCAGCCTTGGCTGGAATCTATTTGTATTCTTGGCGATCAAGTAGATAAGCCACATAAAGAATACAATCACCTCTGTTTGATATCTGTTGGTGGCTAACAAATATATACTAACACATTGCGGTCAAATAGATAAGCCATAAAAGACGCCAATGGAGGGTTTAGAACAATCACCTCTCCATCTTCAAGTTACCAAGAATGCTGCTCGACATCTTCAAGTTCTGCACCTTGAGACATGGAGAGAAGCCCCTCGCCCTCCTTGCCACGAGATGAGGGCGACGCTGGCGTCTAACGCCTACGCCGCCACAGGACATAGAGCCCCTTACGATGTACACAGAACTAATAGTAACAAGAAGTTACAATGTGTAATAATAACAAGAGATGGATGATGAGATTTCAAAAACCCAGCATTGAGCAATGGAAGTAATAAAGGTATAAAAAAATAGGCTATGTTACTGTTATATGAAACTAAATTCTGAATTTGCAACAAGGCCATAGGGGATTGACAACTTGGCTGACCTTTCTTGTAAAATGATATAACTGCATATGAAAGTACCAAAGTAGTCATTGTTTAATGACGATCAGGAAGACCTAACCATGAAGTACCAAAGTAGGATGTTTTTTCTGTTCAGATTACCAAAAGAGAATACTATAACTCTACATGAAGAGTCAGAGCCCCCAAACTTAGTGATCATCTGCCCAAACTCCAAAGTGAGAACTGAGAAGTGATGTTATCAAACATATACAAAGTCAATACCGTGCAACTGAGAAGTTTTCTAGTTAGATGAAGTTGGTCCTAATGAGTAATGAGCTGCAGCTGACCTGCAGCCGATGATGTAATAAGACAGTGCAACATTTTTATCAATACAATGGGAAATGGTAAAAGGTCAAGGTACAGTGACAATCACAGCATGCTATTTTTGCTTTTGCAATACATTAACATGTCAATACTAAAATTATTAAGGAGTAGTGAGGCAAACATGCTTGCTGATAACCAGCTGCTGATTAACGCATCAACGGATCTGATCCCAAATTTCAATCCTCCTGATTGGAGGATCAAGCCTTACCACCAAGTTAACCACTCTACTCTCACAGGTATTTCATAAAGGTACACATGATTAGAAGGCGGAACAATCACATGGCTGATCATCTATCTAGACAAAGTGTAAATTATTTACAGGTCAATCAGCTTGCCGGTGCTGGATTATGTGTCAATCCTTGCCATGCTCATGTGTGCTCATTTCTAGAGGTGCCTCCGGTTTGTAACCATTAGCGATGTAATGGATTATGTGTCTTTGTAGCAGATGAATGCAGTGATTGTTGAAAAAAAAAAATGACTTAAGTTTGACAATGTTTGCCTATATTATTTTTAATCAAGCGAAAATTGATAAAAGCGAATAGTTTATAATTTGGAATGGAGACAGTAGATAAAAGAAAACGGGAGCGTGGTTGCGCTCTTTTTTTTTCTTGTTACGACCATGCTAAACTTGGGGAAACCTAATGAATGGTGGAAACATGCAAACTTGAATTCGGCCCATCGGATCTCGAACGTCTTGTTACGAGATGCACCACGGGATATTTTATGGTTTACTGCCGCACTAGCTGGACATTTTTGCAATGAGGTCCTCACAAATCCGCAAGGCAAAATCCTGGCGTGTCCTTTCAAATGCGACCCCAACCGTCCAATCGGAATCGATGAGTTCAGGCCCTCGCTTTGGTTTAGGGACTTTTAGTCCACTGGGACTAAAAGTCCCTTTTAGTCCCTAAGGAACCAAACGGGAGGGGACTTTTTAAGGACTAAAACTGAAATTTGGGACTAAAAAGAAAAGACCTCGTGAGAGAGTCTTTTTTGGGACTTTTTTCGCCTCGCGCGTCTCTCCCTCGCGCGCGCCTTCTCCTCCTTTACATCTCATCACCTCCAAGCCGATGGCGGCCTCTCTGCAGCTGCTTAAGCGCCCCGGCCGCCTGCCCGCAGCTGGCGGCGGTTCGCTACCATACCGCCCTTCCCTCCACCCACGCCCAGCCGGCGCGCCCGCTCCACGCTCTCTCCATGCCCCCTGGCCTAGGCACATCGCCGCGTGGCGACGCCCGTTGCCCTTAGGGTTGGCGCCCGGCGCTAAGTAAGCCAGCTAGCGCCATGGCCCGCGTTACGACCCACGACATGGATTTCTTCACTTTCGGGGGCCTCGAATCCCGCCGGCTCTTCGGCATCAGCGACGTTCGGCACGCGATTTCTCCGGGGCTCATCGGTCGGGTCCTCGGAAGGGGAACAAAGCGGTCGCGTTCTTCCGACCTCGGCACGCGACTCCTTCCCGACCTCAAGCCAGCGCCGACTCCTTCCCAGGCCTGTACCTCCTACCCGACACATCCTGCAACAAGATGAGCGGTGAAGTCGCTCTCTTCCTCAATGGCACTGGTCGCAAATCTACTTTCGTGGAAGAGGCCGTTCGATCCTTGAACATGGCGGCGGGGACGCGGTCATTCATCCCTCCCATTTTGCCGATGAAGGAGGCTCCCATGGTTCCATGTCCTGGGTTTGTTCGGAGTTCATTTGCCCCTCGATGAGTATAAAAAGTGTAGCATGTTAATAGTAGGGACTAGAGTGGTGTATGGTTTGGTAGGCAAATCTGATTCATGATTCCATTGAAAGGAAAATGTGCATAATGTGTCTAGAGGTTTGTTCGAGTTCATCGCGTCCACACTGCGGTGACGGTTGGGATTTGGGAAATTTTGTTTTGCCCTCGATTCTAGATGTTGCTTAGTGAAATTACATGAGAGAAAAACTTTGCCTTGTCTCTTTAATCTTTGAGCTATGGTTTAGGTGTTTGGCCTCATGATCACGTAATTCGAGTTAGGGTGTTTGAGGGCAAGTAGGGGCATGCATTATATTAACTTTGGATGTCCGTTCACAGTAGACATCATGAAAGGTCCCCAATGGCTAGAGGGGGGGGTGAATAGCCTAATAAAAATTCTTTACAACAACACTAAACAAAATGGATTAGTACAAAAAGATGCAACTAAATAAGCGATGCTACACTAGCTATGCAAGCCACAATTCAAAACTATTGTCTCTAATCACACAAGGGCTATGTCTCTACTCTTACTCCTAGGTGAACAAGATAAACTAGCTAGATTACCAACTAGGAGCTAAAACAACCTAACAAGCTACTCAAGCTAAGCACCTAACAAGATATACTACCAAAGTATCTGAGAAGAGGTGCTAGAATACAATACCACCGATGTAGTGTCGAGGGTTGAGGCCAATCACCGTGTACAAAGAAATCTCCAACGAGCTAGCACACAAGACCGCGATGATTTTTTCACCAGGTTCCGCGTGCTTGCTTGGCCGCGCGCTAGTCCCGTTGTGGCGACACACTCACTTGGCGGTTGCTAAGCAATGGCGGTGCCAAATTCGGTGGGAGCTCAAACACACGATCACAAGAGGGGATCCAACAAACCCGAGCAATCCACTAGTGCTCCTTTTGCGAATCTCACGCGGGGTAAAGGCGACCCCTCACAAACCAGGTGTGGCCTCGAACAAGCTCAATCGAGCTCAACACGCCTCTTGCTCCAAGCGCTAGGAACCAAGCAAATTCCCAAGAGAAACAAGATCCTTGGCTTCTCCAAGGATGAAGTGCCTCTAGATGAATCAAGCAATGCACTTCTATCACTCTCAATCTCACTCAGGAATCGAAGTTAGAGTGAAGAGATGAGTGGAGAGGAGTCTCACAAGCTCACAAATGAGTTAAGGCGTTTGAAATGTGCAGAGGCTCAAATGGCCCGACCAACCAACTATTTATAGACCCCAAGTCGAAACATGTTACGTTCCACGCCTAACGAGGCGCTGTATTTGGGCGGCGCTAAACTGCGGCCGGCGCGTAGGCGGCCAAAAAACCCGCAACGCCAGGCAGCTGGCGGCGGCTGGCCCGGCCAGCGCCCGCCCGCTGCGCGTCCGCGAGTTCCCCGACACCCTTATCGGATCGCGTCCGGCCTGCACGCCGGACGCCGCTGACCAGCGCCATCGCCGCTCACCTGCGGTTGTCGGATTTCCGGTTGTACAGTGCCCGACGCCGGTTGATTCGACGCGTCAGCGCCTCGCCGACGGCCAGCGACGCGATTTGAACTTTTACATCGCTACCGCGCCGCCAGCGCTACGCTGTCCGCCGTAAAGAGAGAAAAGTTCCTCTTCATCGCTAGCGCCGCCGTCTTTCCATCTTTCCAAGTTTCGCTTCTTGTCTTGAGTTGCCAACACTTCGTGATGTGTCCCGTGAGCACAAGAGTTAGCATGTCGCGATCGGTTAGACAAGAACGAAGTTAGTGCTCTCAATCCTAAATGCATATGCAAGTCAATTGGACCTAGAAGCACTTCACCAAAGGATTGTCAGCAGCATCCCCCTCTGATAGTCGGCTATCTATCCTATAATGTGATCACGGCTCTATGGTGTCTTGATCACGAAGAAAAGGGAAAAACCCTATCAGATACCTTTGCCTTGATCTCGGGTTCCTCTCAAACCCGATCATCGAGCTTGACGATCCACCATGTCCATCAACATGAAATCATGTTCTGTTGATCATCATGCTCCTTGTCGATCATCTAATCTATCTCAAGTCATACACTTAGAGCAAAGGATTAGTCCAATCAATAATCATCAATTTCAAAAACCAAACATGAGATTTCAACATCTAATCTAATAAAATTGGAATTGGAATGCTAACAAGATTAGTATGGCCTTGTTCAAGGATGACGCGGAAAGTTAATGGTAACTTATCCTTTTTTTGCAAGAAACCCTCATGCTTAGCTGCAATGCTAGGATTATGTTTATGGCCTCATGCTACCTTGTCTGATGTCGATTAAACTGCCATGTTACCCTCATTTGGACGTATAAGTTCTATTTGGTAATTTAAAGCGTCACTGTGTTGCATCTGTATTGGATTAGGTATACAGAATGCTAGAAGTCCAATGTTTGGAATATGTAGTTTTCTAGGACTGAAAAAATTATATATCAGAACCAAGCTAACAGATAGGATAGTTTCTGAAGGAGGAGTATGGTTTGATTGTCTCTCTGCCACGAGAACTGACGAGGTTCCTCATTGCTGCCCTGATGAACACAGTAAGAAGGGGAGATGATTGTGTTAACAACAAAAACGCTTATTCCTGCTTGTCTTGATCTGGTGTCGTCATGTGCCAAATTGAGGGGCCCATTGGGCTGCGCCATCCGCAAAGACACCCAGGAGGCTTTTGACGCCGCCGCTTTCACGAATCATCGCGTCATCTTTTTTTGAGGGAATCATCGCGTCATGCAGCGCGTCGTTAAGGATTTCTTTAAATGCAAATCTCCCCGAACTTCCTCATCTGAGGGACTTTGTGTCGGTTGAAATCAATCGAGAAAAATTAAGGGATAACACCGCGGCTCTTGTCCGGCTCTCTCGCTCTCACTCTACCTAACAGCGGCGCGCTCGCCCACGCCCGTGTCTACTGCACGCGCTACAGCAGGCCCACGAGCGAACCCAGCACCACTCTTTCGCCGCCCTCGCCTCAATGTCACCGCGCCGCCCGTCCCCTTGCCGTCATCACGCCGCCGACCGCCCCAAAGTCGATCAACGCGCCAGCCGTCACGATCACTGGCGGAATCAATCCGTTTGCTGACGGTACCCGACGTATCCCGAAGACGGGGCGATTCCACCACCAATGGCTTCCAGCGACCACCACCCGAGTGCATGGACAATCGTGTTCATGGAGAAGCTCCACACCATCTTCGAGCGACTCACGGCGCAGTCAGTGATAGCACCTGAGCAACAACATCACCAGACAGACAAGCTATCATGCAGTCCAGCCGCGGACGCCGTCCCTCCACATCCACGCGGTGAACTGGTGGTCGCGACAACAAAGAAACCGCAGCACGCGCGGCCTCGCTGTCCGACGTCGCGCCTCGGCGTCATCTTTACCATCGACGACATACCACCATGCGACATGACACCCAAAACATTTACGAGCCCAACAAATCCAAATAACACCCGAGTTCTAAGTGGAATTTGCGTGATTCTCCTTCCAAAAAAATGCATCTGTACTCGAATGAGCCATGACTTCCTATGATTTTGGCGATAGGCAGTCTGTAATCGCATTTGCAAGGGCTGTCCGCCACAAGTCCTCTACCAAAATCGTCGACTCTGGTTGTGGGTGGAGAGACCTTGGCTATATACCAGCTGGTCAAAGTGGTCAAGCACGAGAGAGGCTTCCAAGCAGGCAAGCACAAGTACTGTCCGCGGCCCGACCACTGCAGACCGACCAGGAAGAAGGGACGAAAGATTCCTTAATCCAGGGGGCAAAAGGTCATTCTCTCCCCTAATACCTCCCCCCCTGACCTGCACCAGTCCTTCCCTCCCCTTCCAGTCCAGTTCCAGGCCTCAACCACTCGCGTCGCTGGGCTCAAGCTCTGAGCTTGCTCTGAGCTAAACCCCCGCGGACGAGGAAGAATTCTCCGTTTCCTTTCACTTTCCCCAACGCCCCGAATCAGCTCCAGAAATCACCCCACGGTTCCACCCACCCACCCGCTCCCGCTCGGATCCCCAGGCGAGCGGCGCCCACATCCCCGGCGGTCAGCGGTTGCATGGTGCCCGACGCCGCTTGTGAGCCCGATCGATGGCCTCCGCGACAGAGCAGCGCGCGCCTCGCGGTCGTGCCGCAGCTTCGGTGAGCCGTCCCCCGTCAGCCGGCCCGCTTCCCCCTCCCTCTCTGTGATCCCGTGCGCTTTATTTCGCTCCTGATTCCTGAGGTCGGGGTGCTTCGATCTGATCTGAGTGCTTCGGTCAACGCTCCGGTCGTGGTCAACCGGGCAGCCGGGAGATGCGGGTGTCGCCGAGGCGGAAGCATCTCTCCGCGTCGCGAAGCCGCGGGTGTGGGCTTTCCTCCGGAAATTATCAGGACTGTTATGGGTGTTTGATACTTTGTGTTGGCGCCGGGACTTTGGGTGTTGGTGTTCTCTGTGCTGGTGCCGGCACGGCGGGGTCGGCAGGTTGGCCCCTGCGATCGCTGCGGAGCAGGTGGGTCTTTGTGAGGCCTTTTCTCGTGCAGGGCTTGTGTTGCTTATCGTAGGGGAAATCACTGCAAGCAGTGCGGTACTTATATGAAATATACCTGCAGATAGGTATGCGGAGATCGGAGCCATGAAAATTTTAGGGGTTAACTATGTGTTTCAGTGTTTGGTGAGCTATGGGACTAGGGAGGGTCCTATCTATGAGTTGGATTTTCCCGGTTTTAGGAGCTTTCGCCTCTGACAGCACAGGGATGAGGAAAAGTTGCTTGTTGCTTTTGACAGCATCCACCTGCTGGAGAATGTAACAAGGTCTGGGTTGGTTATGTTATGATGGTCTGTCAACTGAATCGTGCAGTAGGGCTGTAGTGGGCTACTGTTTGGAATTTGGATCGGAAATAGCAATACAACTCTTTTGTTCACCATTCCAGTAACTGTGCCTCTTTTTGCTCGGAAAGAGCTGAAGGGGTTTACCTTGCTTTTTGTTAATGCGTATTTATGCTTTGTTGGCGAATTTGTTGTGTGTCAAGTTGAGAGCTTATTTGTTGGTTCAAGATTTGGGTTTTTGTTAGGGTGGACCGGTCGAGGTGGGGTTACAGTAACCTTCTGTTTGTTCAAAATGGAGATCCCATTCTCTCAAATGTTCTGTTTCTACCTTATGTTGAGCGATGTGCAAAACCGGCAGAAAATGGGTGTTCATTCTAGTTTTGTAGTCATAGGGTCTACAGAACTCTTAGTTAGTTTGTGGTACATAACACACGTGTTTTGTGGCCAAAAGGTATTGCAAACTTTACCTGAATGGGCTATAAACATGTTACGTTCTGCAATTCAGCCATGACATCTGTTTGTATTGAAATTTTCTGTGTTGTGATTTGAAGAATTTGGTTGTGACCTTGGAGGTTCATGCCCCGTTGGAACTTCACACCTAGTCAATAAAAAAAGGCGGTTTACAGCTCTGTTCTAAAACAATTGCATTTCACATTTTATGGATGTTTTGTTCATATGGAGAAGACTGCTGGTTTACAGCTATGCTACTTTCTTGACTTAACTATGATATGAACGAATATGGAGCAGATACTCAAGAAACTCAACACCGATGGTTACGCCCTGCTGAAATAATGTTGAGGAGTCTGAAACTACAAGAACTTCGTGTTGCTCCAGAACCACCAAACAGACCACCAAGTATGATATCTGTCTTCTGTGCGGGCATATTGATGTGCGGCTTATGGTTGTTTTAGCATATAAAAGTAGTGGTTTGGTGATTACCAAGTGTTCTGAAAACCCGTTGATTTTCTTTTTTTGAGGGAAGGAGAGCCCAGCTGATGATACCCACTTAAAGCTCTGTTACTGCCTCAATTCAGATTGCATACAAAATTATTTAAATTTTTAGATTTCCTAAATAATTCAATACTTCTACCTTCTGAGCTTTACCTAACTTTTCAGTGTTTCTAGTTTGTTATTACCTGTTTTATGGAGTAGAGTCTGTGTTTATGAAGTCTTGTTATATTAACAAAAATTACTTAAAATGTGATGTTTTAAACTAAGTGCCTTAATGATTTATAGGATAAACCTTTGCACGCTTGCAGGTATTAGGTTTCTGGCACTGAACAGTTCTCGTGTCAGAGAAATTTTTGACATTCATTTTGACCTTGTCCAAAATACTTGAACTTCTCTTAACTCCCTGTGTTTTACATCCATATACTAGTGCTAAGGATGTGGCTGTTACTTCAATAATATTTCCAACAAATTATCATAAAAGTTGATAGAAACTGCAATTGTATCACTATAATGTACAACAGGTGTTGATCATGATCACTAACATTTTTTCATGGCATGCCTAGGTAGGTCTCTTTTTTTTTATTTGATGAGGAAAGTACTAGGAATACTTCAGGAAGGACAGTCATAATTGGAGGGAGAAAAAATGATCAGAACTGTCAAAGGAAGCCATGAAAGGTTGAGTAAAAGCAATTTTTGGTTCTCAATATCTTCGAACTTTCCTAATGATCCATTTCCGGTGCTGGTTAACCATTATTTTCAATGGTAACCTGAGTATAAAACTGAATATTGTTCATAATGACGGTCTGGAAGTATTGATGTGCTTTGCTGCATTACTATGCCCATGGGCAAGAGAATATAAACTTCAAAAGGAGGACTTACTGGATGTTGGAAGGAGTAAGTTGATTGTTGACGCCTGTTGTGTTATTATAAAGCGTTTATTTTTGTGAAAATTGAACCCAAATCTGAGCAACCTTTCTCTTTTTTAATTTTGCAGGGATTATATGCACATTTGTACTTGTGCATTATCTTGAAGGACAAGGTAACACTGATTAGTGCACTCACTTTTTGTTGTACTTAGCATGGCTCTCTTTCTGGGAAGACTGTTATTTCATTGCCCTAGTATGTAGAAGCGCGTGCCTTTGCTAGCATATTTTTGACACATGTTCTTTTTTTTTTTTTCCTGTTTCACTGCTAAATGGCAAAAGCACCAATTATTACTTTTACACTGTTAGCTACATGAGCAAATATAGATGTAAATGTACCATATTGAAAAGATATCTTTAGGTCTATATATGAAGATCCTATGGTGGTCTTATAAATTTATTACTACTGATGAACAGAGTCGAGATAGTTCTGATGAACAGACTACGATCACATACTTACTGAGCTATATGTGTGTTTGCTTCTTTGCAAACATATTTACATACATAGCTCACAAAATCCAATGTCTTTTTGTTCATTATTGTCACATGGATAATGTTATAGGTTTTACTGCATTGCAATTTGCTTGCTCGTTTGTACTACGATTTTTGCATTCAGAGAGTAAATGTTTTAGGCTTTGAGCACACCAATTCAATATTCTTGACCTTTTTAAAGATGGCAATTTAGAAAAGAAGTCAGGTGCTGGTTTTTCAAAGATGATAAGTCTGTTGCAGATAAGCTGGTGCTATACAAACTGTTCAACTCTCTTATAACTAGATAGCCATGTTTTAAAGCGCTAGGCGCTAAGGCGGCAGCTAGCCTATGGTTTAGAGTTTAGGAAGTTTTGCAAATGATTAACGTTTTTAAAAACTTTTGTGGTGCTGAGACAAAGTTCAAGCCTGAAAAAGAAGATCCAAGGCGATGTCAGAAGATGTATAAATATAGTAGCTGAAATGCTACAGACCAATAGAAGTTCCTGCAGCAATAGAAGTGGTATCTTGTGAAAAAATAGAAGTTCAGGCTAGAATGTAAGAAATCAGTAAAGGAAATCATAAGAAAAGAAAATTTACAGATTAAGCGAGCTTTCGTTTACCACTGTTTTTGACCGATTTCGCGCGGTTAATAAACGCAGCGTGATTAAACGGCGCCTAAATGTCCAGCGTTTAATTGTCGCGTTTACCACCTAAGCGCCACACTTGGCAGTTTAGAGTTTAAATGAGTTAAGCGAGTTTAATAACATTTTTAAAACATGATAAACAAGAACCATGTATTTCTGGCTTTGCAATTTCATGGAGGTCAATGTTATAAGCTAGCTTAGCTTGATAGTGAAACAAAAGTTGATTCAGGTTTTATTTCAGCACTGGCTTGCTTTCATATATATATTCTCAAGTTTGATTTTAAGTCCTGTTTCTTGTTTAAATGTTGAAGAAAAGGATTGTAGCAGGTTCTGTCAGAATAAAGTTCTGCATCACATATTTTTGCTCTTGCAGAAGTTGCATACAATCCCTTTTTATTTTTATTTTTTATTTTTACATTCTGATGATGTGAAACACACTTTCAGGGTGGCAAGTCATCTCGTGCTAGAAGGAAATAACAACATTATTCAAGAAACTGCTGTGGTAGTCCTTTAAGTCAATTACCTTCATCACAGACTATAGAGGGAGATAGCTCACTTAGTGGACAGGCCTCAGAGTATGAAGAGGCAGAATCAGGTAGGAAGTTTTGGCTTTTTGGTCTTATGGAATGGCAAATAAAAAATACCATCTTTGGCTAAAATAGTTTTACTGATACATATTCCAATTATGCACAGAATATCTAAAAAGCAAAATTAGAGTTGCAGCAGATATTTATCAGGAGGAGCCGGATACGACTCTTTTCACTTGGATGCAGCAGCATGAAAATGGAACTGGACCCGTGATAGGTTCTTCTGTCTTCAGCTCTTACACACCTGCTTAGTCCGTGGTAATGACCACTTGAACTTGCTTCTATGTTCTTTGAACCTTTTTGCGATGATTGTAATCCCTTTCTTTGCCACAAAACTGCAGGTAGTTACCAGGGGCTGCCTGCCACACAAGCTCTAAGCTTCTATCCTGTTAACCAACACAATTCTCCTCTCATTCTTAATGGTTCAAGTGCCATGCTTGGAACAAATGGCAGTGCAAATCCGCTGATCTTCCATCGTGGAATTCTGTGATAGAACTGGATGATGATGAGCCTGTTGAAATGCCTCATCTCCAGTTTCCTGTTCCTCCCCCTGATCAAGGTGCTACAACCAGAAGGCCTTGGGTTGATTATAACATTTGATGAAGTATATTCTGATGGCCTCAGTCTCAAAAGATGTTGGTGATGCAGGAATTCATGGAGAAGACATATTTGCAGGTATGTTGGTCTATCATTCCGGACATTAATACTTATGGAGTTCTTAGTATCTATGATTGATAAAACTAGCATAGGATATCATTAGTCTACAAGCTCATATAAGGAAAATGTATAAATGTGTTTCCATGTAGCTGATATATTGTTGTTTTGCCTCCTTCACCAATAAAGGAAATGAAAAGAAAAAATCTGTCATCATCAATGATTTGTGAATTCAACTGTATATGTACGTGCATGTACAAATGCTTTTGTGATGTCTATCTTTTAAACTGTCTATTTATGGTTGAAGATGGACTTTTAACTTTGTATGCTGTACATCCACTCTACCAGCTGTAACTAGTGCATTGTTGGCTTAAATTAATTATATCAATTTCATAAAGCCATAGTCATTATAAATTTTAATTCATACATTTCTATCTGTTTTTTTTTATGCCAATGGTCATTGGAATCTGTATAATTATTATGGCATTACATTTGTTTTGGATTAAGAGTGCTTTCATACGTTCCAAATTATAGTTCACTTTGGCTTTTTCTAGATACCTTTTGCTTTTTGCTATACAAATACAGTTATAGTATATAATGCAGATCGTAGTAAATGAAATGCATCTAGAAAAGCCAAAGCGACCTACAATTTGGAACAGGAGGAAAGTACTGACAGAAAAAATTTTCCTTAGTTCAATAAAGAAATAGTGAGAATTTATTGGTAACATAAGCAGCAATACTGTACTTAACTGTTCTCTCTCAGTTCTAGTTTTTTTTAGACATTTAACTGAAGTTTTTTGTATTTCAGTTTTCTAGTGCTACTGGTGATTTGTCTGCAACGCAGGGAACAGCTTCCCACTACAAAAATGATGGTTCTCTCTGGAGGCAGCCATTGGTTTATCCATTTTGAAGACTCAGTCATCTAATCTATCTGATATCCTAAAGACAGCTTTTAAAGAAAACTGACAGTTTTTACAAGATGGATGAGCAAAGAAACTTCACAAGTGGAAGATTCTCAAAAATTCACTCTAGTTCTGGGGGATTCTGGAGCACTGAAGAAGCAAATAATATCCTCGAAGCATCAAACGTGAGCAGCTGGATCATTTTACTCTTTCCCGATGCTCTCACAGGACCAGCTCTTTTAGTATAGTCGATTTTTGCTCCAAACTGGACATATGTGGGTTCAAAGACTGGAGTGCGTGTGAGAAGTTCATTCATAATTTTTTCTCTAAGCTTCAAAGCAATGTTTTTATAAGGCTCTGTTCTGATGTTTCAACTTTAACTATTTTTTGCACATATTCTCACAAAAGAATTTTACATGCTATACAGATTTTTAGTTGCTGGTAACATCCTGAATGACAGTCAAATCACCGAGATGCAAGTGGTCATGTATGTTTGGAAAGTTGAAGTTCCAGCAAAGATTTTAGCAGATGGTACTCTCATCTGTTATTCACCCCAGCATAAACCTGGTCGAAACCTTTTTATATTACCTGCTCCAACGGGTGGCCTGCAGTGAGATCTTGAGGAGTTTGAATTTAGACCAACTGTCTCCCAATACATGGATGCTCTAGTCACATGGTGAAACGAAACAGTTTACATTTCAGATGCGCCTTGATAAGTTGTTGTCCTTGGACCAGATGAGTACCAGGCAACTATATCGCTAGCCTGGAGATGATTGACTTAAGCAAGAAGATAAATTCACTGATGGCGAGCAATGATGAGTGGTCCAACTTGCTAAAAGTTGGCTGTTGATGGTAACTTCTGCTGATCAAGCAGGATCAGTTTGCTGAAAAACTTGATTAAGAAAGGAAAATTGCATGTCTGGCTTCTAAATAAAGTTGGTACATGGGTGGCAAAGGGACCCAGTGTGTTAGATGATGAAGGGCGGGGCGTGCTTCACTTAGCAGCTGCCCTTGGATATGATGGGCTATAAGGCCGACACTTGCTGCTGGCGTGAATATTAATTTCAGAGATGTTCATGGGTGGACTGCACTCCATTGGGCTGCCTTTTGTGGCGGTAAGTTAATAGGTGACATGTTATTCATTTTGTCTTTTCTGCTTTCACATATTGATCATTTGGTATATAACTTGTGATGCAGAGAGCGGACTGTAGTTGCGCTTATTGCACTGGGAGCAGCTCCTGGAGCTTTGACAGACCATCTCCTGATTTCCTGGAAGTACACCAGCAGATCTTGCATCAGCTAATGGTCAAAAGGGAATATCTGGTTTTCTTGGCAGAGTCTTCTCTGACCAGTCATCTTCAGGCCCTCAATCTGAAGGAAGCTAATATGGCTCAAATATCTGGTCTACCTGGTATTGGAGATGTTACTGAAGAGATTCACTTCAGCCTCAAAGCGGAGATTCGTTGGGTCCTGTTAAATGCTGCTCAAGCTGCTGCACGAGATATATCAAGTTTTCAGGGGTGCAATCCTTCCAGAGAAAGCAAGCGGCTCAATATGAGGATGATAAAGGTGGAATGTACGATGGCCGGGCCCTCTCACTCCTTTCTGTCAAGCCACCCAAGTCAGGGCAGCTTGGTCCTCTGCATTCTGCTGCAGCTCGCATACAGAATAAGTTCAGGGGGATGGAAGGGAGAAAGGGCATTTCTTCTTATTAGGCAGCGAATTGTGAAGATCAGGTATGTAAATAGTAGATGTGTGTCTTGTGCTATTTGAGAATAATGTGCAATATCCTCAAATATCATTATCCTTTAAATGGAAAATTGCTTCTGTTTGTCACTCTTTGTGGGAAAAGACTTGGAACTTTTGTTGTCTGTTTTGCCACTTAGTATTGATGTAAATTTCCTAATGCAAAGGTGCCTACCTGCTAACTCAACTTTTTGCTATTAGCAGCTAATTGGCAGTATGGCAACATAATTAGGGATAGTGTTTACTTTAGTATATTGCTGCACTGTGTATTTGTCTGTATTGTAGTGTGCACTTTTGTGCTATTTGAGGGGAAATGTTGCGCATTATAAAATTGCCTGCTAAGCAGTTCGTCCTTTTAATTGAGCTTTTAACTCGTTTTGATGGCTCATAGGCTCATGTGCGAGGTCACCAAGTGAGGAAGCATTATCGGGAAAATGAGTTTGGTCTGTTGGGATTGTGGAGAAAAGTTATATTGCGTTGGGCGTAGAGGGGGCTGGGTTCACAGCGGGTTTTAGTTCTACAAGTAGTGGAGAGCAGTAGTGAGCGGAACAAGTAGTTTCAATCAAGATAAGCCTTCTGGGGATGATTATGATTTTTCTGCAAGAAGGGCGAAAACAGACTGAAGATCGGCTCAGAAAGCTCTTGCGAGGTGAAGTCCATGGCTCAATACCCGGAAGCAAGAGATCAGTACCAGAGGATTTTGACTGTCTTGTGTCAAAATGCAGGGAATCTCCGAGATACTCAGATCACCCTGTAGTTTTATTCTTGGGAAAACTTTAGCTAGAATTTGACCGCCAGAGCTATTTTCCACCCTGTCAATTTCTAATCAAATGAGGGAGGTGAATACCATACTGAAACACTACGTTACCGTTTTGGCTGCTTGTATGACAGGCATGCAAGAAAAATGCTGGAGGAGTCAGCGAGAGATGGACTTCATGAGGTAGAATTCAAGGAATTGTGGGATGACGATACACCTGTCTGGTTATTTTAGTGTTCAAAACCTAATTCGTTGGATTTCTCTGCGATTGCCCGTTGTCTGATGACCCAAAATATGCGTTGCTGGAGCATGACCTGACATGCTTTTTGATTTGACTTGGTCACTTAGATGTGGTATTTTTTTTTTTTGCCTTATGTACAGTAGAATGTTATCTACATTTGAAGGGATCCTTGTATTTACTGTATTGAAATCGGTTTGTAAAAGAGTTTGCTATCATTAGAGATCTTATCAGTTGACTTAACGTTTGCATGTGCGCGCAGTGTAGCATTTAGGAATTTGAGATGCTTTACACGGTTCATGGCCTCAGTCATAGGCGTTGCAAATCGGGACAACTTGTGACGGCTTGTCTGTACGACGCCGCAGGTGAGTATGAGCCCTCACGGTTCTTGGGACACTGCTCTAGCTGTCCATGGACAACTTTTGACAAGAAGCAAACAAATACACTAGCCGCACAAATAGGTAGTACAACTCATATGAGCCGAATGCAGCGATTTGACAAAAGCAACCGCAAGCTGGCTAGAATTGAACAAGTTACGTAAAAGAGGCCCCATCAACTTTGTTCTAAATGCCTTTGCTGCCACAGATGAGCCATAATATTTTGGCTTCCGTCAAGCTTAATCATCTTGTGCCATTCCACGGGACACTATTGAAGAATCAGCCAGAAAGCTGATCTTCCAATCAGGTCCTTATCCCCTCGCTCTCGATAGATAGGTTGATAGCATTTGACTATGACTGAAGAAGGAGACTGTTGAGATTGCCTTCAGGCTGCTTAGGATGTCTCGTCTAGAGCACAGAGCAGTACCGGCCTCACCCATAAGACCGATTTGTCAGAAGCTGCCAAGTTGAGCCCCGATTGTCAATCGCGGGTATTGTTGATAGTATCAACAATGTGAATTCCAAGCCCCACCAGCAGTGGACACCCAAGCGTGTGTGTCCGGGATTTGCGATGCGTATCCATGTAGCACCCCGGCGTACGATCCCCGCCATAAACGCGGTGAGGCTGCATTGACAGCGCATCGGATGCGTCAAGCGATACGCAGTGCATCCCTCGACTATATTCATCATACCTGCTCGCCACACTCGCACTCGCAAAGAGGGGACAAACGCAAGTAGTCTCTGCAATCTTAGTTGGAGGTTAACTCCTTGTGGATCATCCTATGGGCCCGTGTCAATTTTGCTTAGTGAGGGGTGTTAGAGGCCACCTTGATGTCCGCATCGATGATGAAGTACCTGCAAGACCGCCCATTTGTTTTTTTTTTGAATCTCAAAATCGTTTCTTGCTCTCCACAGATACCAGAGAGTGGTAAGCATCTTCCATAAGCATGCCTCCAAAGTAGCGCATCGGATAATGCATTGAGAGCTTTTGAATTCTTCCTTGTTCGCCCGAAGCATAGTTGACCTCGAAAGGGATTAGCGGAGAACCAATCGCCTTTTGAAAATCATCACAATGGAAAAAAGGTGAGAGTCGTTTCCTCCAAACTGCCGCAGTGCACAATTTTTATCAATATGGATTGAAAGTTTCCGCACGTTGGCCTCCCGCCGAGAGCATTCCCCTGAGCCTCCAACCGAAGGTCTTGATGTTTGGAGGAATAAGCTTGATTTCCATATTCTCGCATTGATGATCGACATGGCACCAGCCATGATGCTTCTGGGTCCTGGGAGGGAAGGCTCACCTGCACTTGCTTATTTAAGAATCTGAAAGCATCTTTGGTTGTACAACAACCTTTCTTTGAGTGGACCCATCTGATGATATCATTAGAGTCCGAAGGAATGGTGAATGTATTTTTAATGGTAGCCGCCGGCCGAAGCATCGTACCCTCATCTATCAAGGCTGTGTCCCAGAAGGGCTATTAGAAGTTTTAGGTCCGAGATGGTGTCAAGGGAGCTTTGAACAAAACAGGTAGGTTTATATGATTGTAAATTTTTCCCAAACAGAACACCATGAGAGGACCAAATGCTTGAATTTCCTTTATGGATCCGGACAAAGGCACTTTTTGACTAGAAGGTTTTTAACTTAACAATGGAAGACCGTAGGAAAGCATTAGAACCCACATCTATTTTCCAAGCAAATTGTTTAGGAGGAGGCTTTTATTGACAAGGTGCATGTCTCTATGCCCCCCCCCCCCTCCTTCTTGGTCCCAAGTAGATGTCCCTCCAAATGAAGAAGAAGGGTTGCCTTCTTCTCCAACCCCGTAACCACCGCATCTACTAATGATGGAGGGGTTATCTTGCTCATGATTTTTTAGAAAAAGAATGGTGGTCAAATAAGAGATAGGAATAGAAGAGAGAACTCGAATGTAGGTCAATCTTCCCGCATGGTTAAGCTTTTTCGCTTAGGGTTGTCAATTTGGCTTTAAATTTGTTATTAATGACAAAATTGTGGCCTTATTTTGTCCGCATGGTTGAAAATCAGAGGGTGACCTAAGTAAATTGAGTTTTAAAGGTCACTTACCGAACACACTTTACTTGCTTGGTTGCCTGGTCAACCTCCCCTTTACTGAATAGAATGGCTGATTTAGCTTAAGTTCGAGTCTGACTCGAGGCCAAAAAAGTCTTGTAAGGCATTCTTTTATTTTGGTGTCCATGGACAACTTGGGCGCCTGTCACACACACAGCCCGGTACTAGTCCTGCCGGCCCGAGATCCACCGGGATCTAACCACGTGGATCGTTAAAGATCAATTAATCAAAGGAACGACTGATGCCTAATTACTGTCTATCTTGTGGCTAAGGAACTATCATTAACACTAACAGAGTATAAAACTCACAAATTGTAGTAGGTAAGTTTCAATTTCTTTCTACCATTATACCATCAACTTCCATAATTTAATTATTCATACATTCATGATAGTTCTAGGTCCGAATCTAGATGGTGGTGAATGTTCATTATAGTATATCAATAAATTATCCAGCCATGTGTTGCTACACGTTAGTGTGTAATTTTTATTGACCCCAAAGTCACCAGAGTTGTGACTGAAGGCAAACATTTCTCCTGTGGTTCAATTTTAATGAAGTCTTGTTTTGAACATTTATAATCACAAAAAACAACTCAATGTTATCTATACTGCAGAGTTGTGGATATGTCAGGTAAAACATTTTTGCTTTTTAGTTGTTTCTCTCCAATTCCAATGTCGTTTCAATCTTAT
>JADLZK010007381.1:0-46086 GCA_015847255.1 Hyparrhenia diplandra | reverse complement strand
TGCCAAAGTTGAAGCCCCTTGCCAAAGTCGGTGGTGAAGCCCCTTGCCAAAGTTGAAGCTCCTCATCAAAATGTTGGCGAATGCATTTGTCGATGACACCAAAGTCATTGCTAAATCTTCGACTAAAATGTTGGCAAACGTTTAGTTGGTGTCATGGTCGATGGTGGAGCCCCTTGCTAATATTTTGGCATAGGGGTGTCAATGTCATCAAAGTCAATGGCGAACCCCTTGGGATTGTTGGCAAAAGCATAGCTAATGATGATGAAGGCTAAGCCCCTCACCGATGGAGAAGTGTTTCAACAAGATTTTATTGTCCAACTCGAAGTAACGCCGTCGAGGTTAAGGTTGGTGCGCTTCTATTGGCAATTGCTTAGCAACATCACTAAAATGGAACGACACCAAACAATGTTGGTATTAAAATTACTTTGCCACCAATAAACTAGTCATGATTCAATTACCTATACTTCTAGTTGTGATTAGGTTGTCATCCCTAACTATATAACTAGAAATATATTATGGCATAAACATTATTATAATACTAGGCATAAATTAATATAAAGAATAATATAAATAAATAACATAGGTTGTGCAAGCGGGTAGATAATTATACCAATTGTAGCATTTTATCTAGAGTATTACCAGGTTGTCATTTATATATTCTACCACCGGAAAGGCTATCTATAACTAAATGTGTGGTATTAATAAACCCTCGATACTATGAAATAGTAATAACCTTTCTGTTTCTCATTTATTATTCTCATGTGACCTTCGTGTTAACTAATGATTTTCCAATTGCGACTATCAAACGACCAAATCGAAGACATGGAAATGTTAGAAGTTTGTGCGTAAAACATTGTGATGGCTCTTTTCTTTGACCGGGTTATTGGTTCCAAGAATAAGAGCTTGAAGGTATTGTGCCAAGCCTTTAGATTTGTCATTAACATGATCGAGAATAAGAAAAAGAGTTGGGGAGGTCAATTTGAAGCATGTCATCCGAGGCTTATTAATGGCAAGTTTAAAAATCACATTGGAACCACGGCTATCTGTAACTGCAGTTAATGCTTGGGCAGACTTGAACAAGCTTAAAAACCTGTATGGTCGGGCTATTTTGTCTTTGGCATAAGAAGAGTCATCTCGTTAGACAACTATTTGACCTTTGTGTGAAGTTGCACAAAGGAGTGGCAAGGGATGCATGGACAAGGTGCATTTGAGAGGTATTTAGAGTTCATCTATAATCATCCGTCTTTCTCGGATTCTCCATTGAACGGAGTGATTTGGTTAAGGGGCTTAGTATGACACTAAAGTATTTATCAACAGACCACATCAATGCTCTAGAATCATGTTTGCTAAAACATCAGATCCTCCTACTAAAGATCCTCCAACAAGTACTTAAACCAAAAGACTGGAGAGATAAGGTGCTTAATTTTGCTATCCTAAAAAATGTCTTCTTGGCAAATGTTAAGGGCTCTGCAACTAAGGATATGGAAATTACAAACTTTGAAAAATAAACCCAAGGATAACTTTATTTATTGTATACATGCATTGGAGCATGGAGCTGAGAAGACATTGGTAAGTTTTTTATATTGTTTTACTGTTAGTTCAGTCCTTTGATGTCACCACCTAAGAATATTGTTGTCTATAATTTCAAAGAGACCTTAATATCACTTCTTGTCACTTCGGTTTTTATGTCAAGGATAACTTTTATTTCATCTTTGCATGTAGTATTGTTGTACATCTTTGATGTTGCATTGTTGCTTAGTGTAGTTTGGTTCCATCATTATATTTATCATTAAGTTGTACAACATGATTGTAAATAACTTGGTAAAAGCTACCTAGTAGTAATAATTTCTTGCTTGTTTGCTAGATAAAGACAGTGGAAACATGAGAGAGAATATTAGAGTAAGAGGGAGAGATCATTGAATGGTGGGATACAAATATCCTTTTCCTTCCACCTTACCTCTCTCCCCTTATAAAGGAGATGGGGAGGGAGGTTTTCATCTTTTGCCTAGGTTAACATGTATTTACGAAAAAATCCTCTAGGGCTATGGTAGGCCTTAAATATTATCACAATCCCCTAGGCTATGTAATGGGTCCCTGAACACACTAATTGGGATCCCTAACATACCCCCAAGAATATCTCCTAAGCTATTTAGTTTTGATCAGAAGTACAAGACTTCGATAGTTGAATAACTAAGTGTGCCCTAATTACAATTCAGACCTAATAGTGAGGATCACCTTCAAAAACTCATGTGTGCATCTCAGTAAAAACATCATCCCAAAAACCCTATGGAAGAAAAGAGCATGAAGAAAGTAGCATGTACATGACTCTTGTCTATATGTAGATATAGTCTAGGTATATGATTCTATCTTGACTAGTCTTTGATGGCAACCTCTATAATCATGTGTCTTTTTGGCGACTTGTTTCTCTATGTGGCCTTGAGCCCTCAATATCTTCTCTTCATACCCAAACCTTTGCTAAAGAATTTAATGTAGTCCAAGTAGTGGATGTAGGCAATGTAGTTGTAGATGACCATGACAAGTCTTCATGCTTTCGCTCATGGACCTTAAGCAAGGCTTACTTCTTTAAAGGCAGATTGCTTTCCCCAATGCACTCCTTGCTATCCCCTCTTGGCTAGTGCTTGTGAGAAATCATTTCATGTGCTTGATGTAGGTGACATAGGCGTAGTTGTTGTAATAAATACCATAGATGGAAATCCACACCCACTGCAAATTGATAGAAAAGCGAAAGGTGAGGATGCTAATGGTGTTCTCGCACTCCAAATTGATGATGAGCAAAGTAGAAGATGCATATATGACCCCCCACTCAATTGATGGTTAAGGTTAAGTCAAATATGCCAATGGTGGTCCCCTCACTCCAATTTGATAATGATGGCAAAGTAGATGGTGATGATAATGGCGGTCCCCGATCCAAATTGATGGCAAATGTTATGTCGATTTAAAGTCATAGTTGATGGAAAACCACCATCAAACACTGATGGAGAAGTGTTTGAACAAGGTTTTTTATTGGCCAACTGCCGTCGACCATCGAGGCTCGGATTTGGTGCATCATTGTTGGCATTGCTTAGCAACATCACTATAATAGCAACGACACCAAACAACGTTGGTGTTAAAATTACTTTGCCACCAATAAACTAGTCATGATTCAATTACCTATACTTCTAGTTTCTAGTTTTGAGATTAGGTCGTCATCCCTAACTATATTACTAGAAATATATTTATGGCAAACATTATTATAAAACTATGCAGAAATTAATATAAAGAATAATGTAAATAAATAACATAGGTTGTGTAAGGGATAGATAATTATACCAATTGTACCATTTTAGCTAGAGTATTACTAGGTTATCATTTATATTCTACCACTAGGAAGGCTATCTCTAACTAAATGTGCGGTATTAATAACCCCTCTATTCTATGAAATAGTGATAAACCAATAATGAATAATGCTTCTACTCAATAACATGGTTATGTCACAATAAAGATAAATAAATAATAATATAATAAAGATATATATGATAAACAATAATAATAATAATAATAATAAATACAATGATCAAGCATCATAATGATAAGATAAAATAGCCAACAAGTATTCTAGTCTAAAAACTAACATAAAATAATCTAAGGAAAAACTTAGTAATAAGTAACTATAATCATTTCATCACAAGTTATGGTTCACTATAATTAGTGCAAACATATAGCTATCCTTGTTAGCATCATTACTTCATATTATACTTAAGGAACATCAACTAAGAAGGATCTAGTATTAATATATATCTTCACCTTTGATGCGACACACTTCCTACCGTTCACTATATGTGGAGGGAGGATCAATTACAAAAGGACTGAATATGGTTGTCATCCCTATAATCTACCACCACGACTCAAGATATAGCAGACATATGCAGATATAACATATCTAAGCACCATGCTTACATAAGTTATAACACCTATCTTAGACATTATAAGATGAGGGCTACACAATCTAATCACGAAATCCATAATAAATAACTAACTCTACTAGACATATTAAAGCAAACAATAAACATTGCAATAGACAATATAATAAAGATGAAGCACAATGTCATAGATAAACTTGAGTACAAATATCAAAAGATATAAAAGTACCTATAGAACACCTTGGAGAATAAGTCCAAGCCTTCTTAGACTTGGTCTCCTTCTAATCTACTACTATGTAGCTAATATCTCCGGAAGTAGAACTACTCTAGAAGAACTAGGGTTTGTGGCTGGGATAACTTGATCCCTAGAATTCAGGTAATGATTAGAATTGAATTAGAATTCAGAGAGTGGTCGCCCCTCCTTATATAGTCCCCATAGGATGAATCTTAGCCCTTGGATCAAACCGACTTTTATTGTACAACCTAAATTGGATCTCAAAGTTGGTTAGAAGAATATACCAGGAAGCTAGTCACGTGGCAGCTCTAGGCGAGTAGCGCGCCCCCACCTTGTCAGTCTGGGGGCCCATCTTTGATATGGCATATCCTTTTTTTCATTTAGGTCCTTGGAATTTATACTAATGCTTCTATTTTGGTCATTTTCTTACGTTTCTTCATTACTTCTCTTTTCTACTCTTTTCTAAGTCCACAATGCAAAGCCGGGTATGCAACAAAACTCGTGGAATTGATTAGTATAAATTCTATATTCTAGTGTTCTTATTTGTTCTACTTATTTATGGTAAAAAGTTGGCGCTATCCACCGTCAACAACCGCCATTTATCGAGGGGTAGGGGCATTTTGGTCATGACTAGTTAGTTTAAATAACGTGAATGCGCTATTCTCGACAAGAAGAAATACACGAAAATTAAGAACCCAAGGCCAAGCAACTCAACTCATGCATTGAAAATGCATGCTTACTAGTTGGACCTGGTTCAAAGAGAAGTCCATGTAGATATATTCCAAGAAGGATAAAGGGAACTAAATAGTTTTGACTAAAATGCAACATCAAAACTTACCTTAGAATTACTCTTTTTGTGAGCCATGCCCTTCGAGTATAAAATTGGGAAAAACAATTGTTGCCTAGGATATATAATTAGAGAGATCCAGAGGTGTAACAATTTCATGTCATGATTCGTGACCTTGTTTTGATTATTGCCTTCATAACCTACATCATCTATGTTTGTGCATAATAATATATGTGTACTAGTTAAACATAGTTGCATGTGTTCTAGTATAGACTCATGATAACTGTGATGAACAAACTCTCGAAATCTTAGATTGTCCAAGTCATCGCATGCACACCATAAAAATAACATTGTTAAATCCACGGAATTCGTAATGACTTCCCAGCCGGATATATCTCCTTACCACTACACCACACAATCAAACTGAGTATATACTATATAGATAGGATTCTATCCTTTTGTATAAATATTTTATAATCTTGTATTTAACATTTTAACTACAAAATTAACTCAAATGACAAAAGATTTAATTATAGAGTTTTAAATCTAAATTTAAATATCAAAATATATGAATTTAAAACAAATATTTGAGACACTAAACAACTTGAAATAAAAATATATCAACAAAAAAGTATAAATTAGATAGCTACGTTCATGGCCATTTCAAAAATATAAACTTAGAATGTCAAAATCTATAAACTAAAAATATTCAGGACTCTAAACAACTTCGAATCAAAAACCTTTTCACCTATAAAGTTATAGACTGCACTCAAATACAACTTTGGTATAGACCATATCGAGATTCAAAGTTGTTTGAAGATTTTGATTTTTAAATTTTAAAACTCATGAACTTAAAACAATATTTTGAAACTCTAAATGGTTTTAATAAAAAAAAAAAAACTTTTCAACTACAATGTTGTAGATCAGGTATCTACGATTTTAATATTAAATTTGTCTTTATCCAAGTTTATACTGAAATGTTATGGATTATTTTAGATGCAACTAAGTATTTATACCGGAAAATGCCCGCCTATGGAAAAAAAAAAATTAGAATGGTTTGCCTCTATTAAAAGCGGTTTTTTTTTTTTTTTTTCGCTTTTTTTTTTAGAGGTGGTCATCTTAGGCGGCGGTCTCAATTTCAGGTGTTTTCGTGCACATTAAATAGGATGCCACATCGGTAGAAATTCACTTTTTGCATGAAACTGTGAGGAGAGAGAAGGGAAAAGTTTCACCATGGTGAAACTCTTGAGCGTTGTTTCCCATTTGTTGGAAATAGTGTGAAATCCCCATTGGGACAAAAATAGTGTTTCACCATGGAACTTTTCAATGAAACTGCACAATGAGAGAGAGGGGTGAGGCTCGTGAGCCTATAAAACTGTGCATTGAGGGAGACACCTATTTCATACCAAAGTTTCACATCTTGGAAACCGAGAGGTGAAATGCTCCATTGAGACCCTAACGCATTTGTTTGTAATCGATTTTTAGAGGCGTAAAGGTCCCTAACCATTTAAGGAGGTGGTCGATAGATGTGCTAGTATCTATTAATTAGAGAGTCCATCTCATAAAATTGTTTTTCTCGTAGTTTGTTTTTACTTATATAGCACGATCACTTTGTATGTGCATACACTATCTTAAGTAATTTGAATCTTATACTTTTTTATGAAGCCGGAGGGGTGAAAACCCCTCTGATGATTTATTAGAAGCAAAAAGGTTCATAAAAAAGTACAGGAAAAAAGTACACTCTCCAAGGGAGCCTAGGAAACAAAAACTAAAGGAAGAAAATAAAAAAACACAGGAAGGTTACAATAGATTTTGGATCCATAAAAGGAAAGCAATTCTAAACTTTGTCTTAACCCCTAGGGTCGGACCTCAACTTCCTTGGCAAAAATACCGGCAGCTCTAGAAGTGGTTGCGGGGATTCCTTTGAAGATCAAGTCATTTCATACTGACCATATTGCCCAACACATGATTATCACTAGAATCATGAAGAACTTGTTGTGAGATTGACTTGATCATGTCAATCGTCTGAGAATATCTAGTCGACCCGGTGAGGTGGATCCCCAGCCTTCATCCAAATTCCTTGGCAAAAGTACAGTTTAAGAACAGTGTTGGACTGTTTCTTCTTCATTTTGGTTGCACAAGACACAATTATATGAAGGCAAGTGCATATTTTTCCTTCTTAGAATATTCCTCGTCTTGAGCCTGTCATTCGAAATTAGCTTGAAAAAAAAAACCTTGTGCTTTGGTGACAAAGAGTTTTTCCACGCCATTTGTGCCGATGACCCTTGAGGTGCTTGTAAGCCTTCATGACTGAAAAATTACCCCAGGTTGTTGTCCAAACATCATTGTCAGAAGAAATATGGAAGGATGCTTTCAGTTCTTCCAAAGTAGCAAACTGCTGGTGGGCTTGAATAGATAGAGGCAAGTTAAATAAGTCTTGTGGTTCTTGATTTAGCAGCCATTGAGACACCGAGATGGATTTGTTCTTTGCAAAGGAGTGCAACTCAGGGAGAGACTCCCTCGGACTTCTGCTGATTCCATTTATCCAACCATAGCAAGCGGGAATCACCCTTATTTGCCCGAACAATAGCAAAATCTTTGTAGCATTCCAAAAGTTGCAAGATGTCCCTCCACCAAAAAGAGCCCTTCTTAGTATGATTGGGCAGCTTGCCATTAGGGGTAGTGCTTTTCCCAAATGAGAGAGACCCATGGGATATCCTTCCCGTTGAAGAATTTATCCGTTTTTTGAGCAATAAGGCTTCATTATGCTTCTTCAAATCCAGCACACCAGTCCCCTTCCTCTTTAGAATTGCACCAATTCCCAAGCTGCCTTAAGGATTCATTTTGGCATTTATATCGAACCTCTCCAAAGGCATAATTTTCTTGGCTTGTCTACTTGTTTGATGGCTCCCTTTGGCAAGGCAAGGGTAGAGAGGTAAAAGGTAGCAAGTGCAGAGAAAACAACATTGGTCATTTCAAGTCTGCCGGCTTGTGAAAGGAGGGATGAGGTGACTACAAGCCTTCTCTCACACTTATTAACAAGAGGAAGGTAATCAACCACACAAAGTCTAGTTGTGCCAAGGGAAGACCAAGGTAAGTGAAGGGAAGGACCCCATAGCACGGCCAAAGGTGTTGGCTAAGTGATTGGCTCTATCCGGGTGATATTGATGGGTACTAGGAAGGATTTGTTGTAATTCACCCGCGAGCCGTAGAAGTGGAGAATGATTGCAAAAGGCCCTTGAGAAGGAAGAGCCGCCATGGGCATCGCCTTCCATGATGATGAGAGTATCATCGGCATATTGTACAATAGGAAAGTCGGGAGGAATGTAAAGGGATTGGTAGTTTAAGAAGACCTTGGGAGCATGCTTTATTGACCACACTCTCGAAGCAAGTCTTCCGCAATGACAAACAAGAGGGGTGAGAGGGGATCACCTTGCCTGACTCCCCTCCTGTAGTGGATTGTCTTGCCAGGGTTGCCATTGAGTAAGACCTTTGAGGTTCTAGAGTCAAGGATATTTTTTATCCATCTCACCCACTCTGAACTGAAGCCCCTTGCTTGTAGTAGACTCAAAATGGCTTCATGCTCTTGTCAAAGGCCTTCTCGAAGTCCGTTTGAGCACAACAATTTCTTTATTGGAGTGATGACACGGATGCAAATATTCGAATGACCAAACCAAAACAGTCCTGAATAGTCCTAGTTTTGATGAATCCATATTGGTTCCTATGGATCAAAGGGATAATCACCTGTTGCAGTCTGTTAGCCAGTAATTTTGTAAGGATCTTCATGGAGTAGTTGAGCAGAGAGATGGGTCTCATTTGTCCGATATGGTCACAGGATTTGTTGGTCTTAGAAATAAGAGTAATAAATGAAGAATTGATGCTCTGCAAGCAAACCTCAAATTCCTGGAAGTCCCAACACAGTTTATAGAAGTCTTGTTTAATAGTTGGCCAACTTTTCTTGATGAACTCATTGTTGAAGCCATCAAGTCCAGGTGATTTATTATTTGGCAGTGCTCTGACAACATAATCTATTTCTTGCTCAGAGAATTTGTCCACTAAAGAGGACAGGTTAGACTGTTGCTGAATGAGGTTGTGCAGTTCAAAAACCATAGGAGAAGAGTTTGACTGTCCCAATCTGTCCCTGAAAGAGTCTCATATCAACTGCTCTTTATCTCTATGGGAGTATGATAGAATACCATTACGTACTATCAGCCAGGGAGGTTATATAATTGCCCCTGTGTCTCATTGTGGCATTGGCATGGAAGAACTTCGTGCCTGCATCCCCTAGTGTAACCCACTTGAGGGAACCACGTTGCTGCCAATAAACTCTCTGTTGCTCCGATAGGCTTACTAGCTTTTCTCTGATAATGTGTCTGAAATTCCATTCCTCTAGACTCAGGTCTCTGAATTCTTCAAGGGAGTCAAGAAACTGCAAAGTGACAGACAAGTTGGAGATAACTGTTTTTAGGTTTGGTATGCTGGAGCTCCAAGCTCTGAGAGCCCCCCTGAGATTCTTACACTTGCTTGTGAGTCTCTTAGCATTGTCCTGAATGTGGTCTGGTGCTAGCCAATTATCTTGAATCACTTGCTGAAAGCCCTCCCTGACTAGCCAGAAGTTTTCAAATCTGAAGATATGTGTTTTGGGGACATCAGTGGAAATGGTGACCAACGAGGGGGTGTGATCCGAAACTTCCATAACTAAAGCACTGCATGTGGATTCGAGGATAATATAAGACCCGGCTATTGTTGGTGAACACCCAATCAAGTTTCTCTAGGAGGGACTTTCACATATTAGACCCGGGTAAATTTTTTGCCCCGCAATATGATTTTTTAGAGACCCAAAGTGTTAATAATATCATTGAACATGGCCATGATCTCGATATCTGCCCCTTCTTTGTTTCTATTTTTCGGGAACCTGTACATATTAAAGTCCCCATGATGATCCAGTCCTCATCAAGAGGAATATCTAAACTGGTGATCCAATTTTTAAAAATCCAGTCTTCCTTCTCGAGGTACAAGGAGCATAGATATTCATAAGAGTCCAAGAGGAGGCATCCAATTTTGAGGTGAAATCAATCAACAAGGAAAAACTAGAAGTGGCCCTTATGGACCCATCAAAACGTACTCCCTTTCCAGGGCAACTAAGAGGCCCCCGAGGCCCCAACAGAGGGGAGGAACAAGAAATTATCCAACCAGGGAGGGCAAAATTTTTTCTCGGGAAGGGTCTCGTCAAAAGACTCTTTCTTAGTTTCCCGCAAAACGCACCACATCACACGATTGTCTCGGGTAATTTTATTTTTAATAGCATCCCATTTTAAAGCGCGAATTAATCCCCCGACATTCCAAAGAAACAATATTCCATTTCCTGCTAACTGATTAATTCATTAAGGAAACTGATCGATAAAGGTCTGATTCCAGCAAAGCCCAACCCTAGGCTGGCTGCAACATCTGATACTAACAATCACTGAGGACATCACAGCCACATCAGGCTTCAGAGGTTCAAAGTATCTTAACAAAAGCATTACATTTTCATGTCCTACTACATCTGCTATAAAATCAGTCAATCAGGCCACCACAGACAGTCCTGACCCCCTTCTCCAGTCTTGACTATTCATGGATCTTCTAGTTAGAGATAGGGCCTTGAGCTCCTTGCCCTCCCTCCTGTCCAGCAACATCCACCTCCATCCGGGGCTGCACTTGGGTTATCCTTGCCCTTGCCACCGGGTGGGATCTGGACCTCTTGGACTGCAAAATTTCATCAGTCACTTCAGACTCATCAATTTTGCAGAATTGAACAGCAAGCTTTTTGATAGTCTTTTTCTTGAATCTTATACTTCGATATCCATGTTATGTTTTATGTGCCTTGGCCCTTGGGTGTTGCATGGCCTAAGTCATTGTCCTGGCTTCATTTCTCACACATTACTAGCCTATAACATGTAGCTAGAAGATAGGATAGTTTCCCTCTCTACATTGACCCCACCCATCACTAAAATCAAAACTGAAGTTGATGGCGCCCTTGCCACCTTCTTGCTGCCCATTGACCGACCAATGGAGCGTTTAAGAGCCTAATTAACCTTAACCATCATTGTTGCTGTATAGAAGAATCTACGGATGACAACAACTATTCATCATACCGGCATGAACTTAATTTTGTGAAAAGCAATAGCAGAGATGACGAAAGTGTAGTTGAAACTATGCATAAACCTTCCATACAAAAAGTAACTCCTGGTAAATTGGTGACCAAGTTTGCATTGAAGATATAATCGTTTCACAATAGAGTTAGCTCATGATTCTGGGGCATTTCCCCCGCAAACCTTATACTAATCTCCCCCATTTTCCACAAAAGAACAAAGTCCCCACCTCCATGAAATGTTTGCGCAGAGAATCTGGCACCATTTCACTGAAAACGACTCCGCACATGCCGTTTAGCTCAGGAGACTAGCAAACTGACAACTGAAGAGCTGCCGATTTCATTAGCACCCACTCGCACAGTCACACACATTCCGGGTCATGCGCTTCATAGACATGCCACATTGGTGTTAACCTCTTTGCGCGGACAGAAACAAGATCGAGAGGCCAGGGAAAGTGCTAGTGTCCATGGGCTACCAATCTCATGGACCAATGCTGATCACGCATTCATGCTTTTCTGGCCAGTTTTCCAATGCTCTTCTTTCAGGGCCCTGCGGTTCCATGTACGCACAACTCATGCGGTCTTTTCATGCGAGCGACGTGCGTGGACGCTCTCGGCGCTGCAGGCTATACGTTCTGTTGCTCATGGTCATGGACATCGTGCGGGCCGGGTAAAATGAAGAGGACATGACTCGTACTATTGTACAATGCACAAGAAGTCAGGAATGTTCAGAAGGAAGTTCAGGTAGTGTGTGTGATTCACAGGCATCGCTCTTCTTTTATGTACGGCCGGCACAGAGGCAAGGCGCAGTGCTGTACGTGTGTCTTCCGCTACCTTGTTGATTAGATTGTGTCCTTGGAATCCTTGGCCGGCTACCTGGCATCCATGCCCCAATTTATGGTGTGTGGAGCTCGGCTCAACAAGAAATACCGGCTCCACACTAGCTGTTCTCTGTTGACTCCATTAGCCCATCACTTGGTCATTAGCTGTGTGCGTGGAGCTCTCCGTTCGCTTACGTGAACTTCTTCTCTGTTCTAATACTCATCCAGCAGCTCCCTCTCTCTGCTTCAGCTAGCTCTGCTTGCTTCAGAGACTTGACACTCGCTAGTAGCAAGTGGCTCCTCACCATGACCATGAGTCTGTTGCTGCTGCCGGGAATCGCCGCTCCTCCTCGCTGGCGGCGTGGTGGTCTCTATCGCTCCTGGCCGTCATCGGAAGCAGCGGCTCGCCGGTGCTGGGCTGCTACACGCGCATCTTCAGCTTCGGCGACTCGCTGACAGACACGGGCAACTACGTCCACCTGACGGCCAGCAGCCACAGTCCCTACGGCGCGCCGCCGTACGGGAGGACGTTCTTCGGCAAACCTACTGGCCGCGCCAGCGACGGACGCCTCGTCATCGACTTCATCGGTGAGCAAGCTGCCTTGGTTTCTCTGCCTCAACCATCCATTCTCTGTTTCGAAAGATACGTCAGTATCGACCCCAAATTGCGCCATCCTGTTATTCTTCAGTAAAGCGAAATGATGGGGGACCTTTACGGATTGCCTCAATGGGCATGGGTTTCACTACTTTCTAATGAAAGAATGGATATGCGTATGCCTCAACTCAGCTCAAATGAACATAAACAAGGCCAAATGAGCATAGCTGCTAGACTCCCATACAACGCAAGTAAACTCCATTGCACTGTTCTTTCGCCCTTTATAATTGGTAATTCATGATTGATTGGCTTCTGAATTTGGTCCACAACTCCATAGTGCAGCGTTCTTCCATGGCAAACTGTTACAACTTACAAACCTAGGCACCTAGCTACATAACATGCAGTACAGAGTACAGACTGGCTGTCTGCCCTCTGTGGCTGTGTATAGCCAGGTAGTAATGATTAGCTTAGCTTGATATTGATTTGATTTTCCATCTAATACTTATGAACCAGAACCCCAGAACGACGTGGTTTTGGTGAAGAGAGTGTGTGGGCGCTTGTTGCACCTTAATGCGTGCGCTTGCGTGAGTAGCAGCAGTACAGCTGCGCGCTTTAAATTGCGATTAGCGGCATCCATGGTCCCTTAAACTGTGCGTGTTTATGAGCGTCGATCTATGTACAATGATCGAATTCGTCACCAGATCAAGCCAGGCATATACGTACCGGTGTTCCTCAGGCGGACGGAGAAGAAGAACTTGGTTCCGTCCAAGACGATGATCCCATAAAAAAAAAAAAAAAAAGGCGTGTTGCGTTGCAGGTTTGCAACAACTTGCAAATCATTGTCCCATGCATATGCATGCTTTTCTAGACATTCCCCAAATTGGCAGCAGCACCAGGTGAAGGTTACAGTTTACCTGCCTTTATAATAGCTACTCTCCTTTCTAATAGTTCGTGCGACGCGCATTTTGAAGCACCTAGTAGTCACGGAAAGCACATTTGTATCTTGTAAAGTAAGCCATGCACGCATGATCGTCTCCACGTCATGCATAATTAGTAACTAATGCTTGGGTTGCATGCAATGCAGCGGAAGAGTTTGGTCTGGCGAAGGTGACGGCGATCCAGGCCGGCACGGCGCCCGGGGACTTCCAGAGCGGCGCCAACTTCGCCATCATCTCGGCCACCGCCAACAACGGCTCCTTCTTCGCGGGCAACGGCATGGACATCAGGCCCTTCTCGCTGGACACGCAGATGCTGTGGTTCCGTACCCACCTCCGCGACCTCGTGGCCGCGGCGGGGGCGGCGGCGCAGCCGAACGGCAGCAGCAGCAGCAGTGCCGCCGCCGCGCTGCTGAGCGGCGCGCTGGTGGCGCTGGGCGAGATCGGAGGGAACGACTACAACTTCGCCTTCTCGCGTGGCGTGGCGCGTGACGAGGTGCGCCGGTTCGTCCCCGCCGTGGTGGACAAGCTGGCGGGCGCCATGGAGGAGCTCATCGCGCTCGGTGCGCGCGCCTTCGTGGTGCCCGGGAACCTGCCCTTCGGCTGCACGCCGCTCTACCTGCAGCGGTTCCGCGCCAACGGCGGGTACTGGGACTACGACCCCGCCACGGGGTGCCTCGCATGGTTCAACCGCTTCGCGCAGTACCACAACCGGGTGCTCACCGCCCGCCTCGACAAGCTCCGGCGCCTCCACCCGGACGTCACCATCGTCTACGCCGACTGGTACGAGGCCACCATGAGCATCTTCCAGGCCCCCGGCAAGCTAGGTATGTACTTACGTGACTACTGTTCATGTGTAAAAACTGCGCCGCCGTGCTGGCTCTGTTTGCTGCCGTTGAGGACCGGTTGAGGCTCTGTTTGCTGCTGGCTGCTGCGACGGCGACGCCGCACCAAACAGAGAGGCGTCTCTTGTCGGATCGCGTGGCAAGGCAAGTAGGTCCCTTTGCATTGGAAGCACGGTCGGGGTCGGACGACAAAGCACAGCGAGTCTTCTCTTCCACAGCTGGTGATAGCAGTTATTATGGCTAAAAGGCTATGCGCGTACATGGACCATAGTCATGGCCCGGGCCCGGCATGCAGTTGCGGTTGTGTGGCCACCAGCTGCTGCATTGCATCAGCCAACGAAACGAAACGCCGTGGCTATCATGGGTTCACGTGCAACAAATGGCCCGTCGACACCAGCTGTGGTTTTTGGGCCTGGTACAGATCTTAGCTTGGCTAGTATTATCCAAAGTGTCAGCCCAGGATGGACTGGTAGCTTTTTTCTAAGACCCGTAACATCACAGGTCATGACTCACTGAATGAAGTAGAAAATCCACACTGACCAAGTTAAGTGATTGACTATTGTTTGACTACTTGCAGGGTTCACAAACGCCCTGCGAACTTGCTGCGGGAACCAGACCGTGGCGTGTGGCATGCCGGGGTGCTCCGTCTGCAAGGACCCGTCCACGTACGGGTCCTGGGACGGACGCACCCGACGGAGGCGGTGTACAAGGTGATCGCCGACGGGGTGCTGCACGGGCCGTACGCGTCCCCTGTTCCTCTCGCCGACACTTGCCCTCCGACCACATGAGAGCATCAATCATATCCAATCAGCCTCTGCTTGGATGATCCTTAGAAGATTCATAATTATCAGCTTTAGAGTGGTAACATCTGAATTACACACTTGTGTGTATTTTTCAGGACGGTACAGGTACAATAGCTTTGTTTCAGAATACAAGTGAGGTTGACATATTTCAATAGCATATATACACACGAAGCTTTGAAGTGATAGATAATTGGGTTTTGTATAAACATATATTGTTATCGTCCTGCCGGTCCCCTTCCTCTGAAACATCATTGAAACAACAACCATTCACTCCAAAGGCTTATTTTATGCATGAGAAGATCATTCTTGCTGTTTTTTTTAGGAGCTCGACCATGTTGCATGGTTCTTGGTTGCCATCACGACATTCTTGTGAGCTATTGCATGCTCCCCGAATTCAGGTGGGTGGCGTATCCTCACAATGCCCTCCCTATTCAGAGCAATCAAGTGACAATGCAATTGGGTTTGTATAAACAACAACAATCATTCAACCATTCGCCATGTCAATAGTCCATAGCTATATGCCCTAGCCTCCACGTTTGCACCATGCGACAATTCAGCTCGGTTTGTTAAACATGTCACAACCAGCATCCTTAATCTGACAAAAGCACAAGGCCACCATTCGAACGCGCGTTGTGAGGCACCACCAGAGCGATTTGCAGCCAAAGAACAGGTTGCTGACGTTTTTGTCACATCCACCTGCACCTCTCCAAACTCATACGGATGGAACTGATCAGTAAAGTGACGTTTGCAAGGCTATTATTAGCCTGCGTTGCAAAGTTAGTCTCCTGCATGTCTGCCTTGGCTAATTTTTTTTTTTTTGAGACCAACGCTTTTAGATGCCTCCATTGGTGCTGCCCTAAGGAGCCGTGTCAATAGTATACTATACACATGAAGTTTTGAAGTGACAATTCAAGGGTTTGTACAAACAACAACCACCATTCAGGATCCTTAAATCATTGTACGGCATTCTAAAGGTTGTTAAAATTAAGTAAAACTGCATCAACAGTCTCTAAAACTTGTTCGATCGAGTCATCATCTCCGGCCCCAAACTCATAAATGAGTTTAAATCCTCAAGCTTTTTCAACTAAATCATTTAGAGTCCCAAAATCTATAAATTTTTTTTAGTCCTAAACTTGTCCAAATATTTAAACTTCCTAAAGTTGGTTTTGAGTCTCATCTAGGTCCAAACAGGGCGTCTAAAAAACACTATATCCAAATAATTCATAAATTTTTCATATGAACTTGAATAAATAAAAAAAACTTTTTATGTCAAAATTTAATCTCGAGACGTGATCTTCAATTTTTTGAGTTGCAAAATTTTGAACTAAAGGGGGTTTTAGTTGGTGAAATATATTTTGATATAGTAATTTAAATTTGTATTTGTTAATTATTGTCCAACTATAGATTAACTAGCCTCAAAAGATTTGTCTTGAACTTTTTAGCGCAATTAGTCATTTTGTTTACCTACGTTTAATAGTTCATATATGCTTAAAAGATTTGATGTCCTAAACTGTAGCAACTTTTTTTGGGTTGTGCATGGGAAGTTTAGACCCCAAAGCTGTTTAGAATCCCAAAATTTAATTTTAAATTTAAGTTCCAAAATCGAAACTCACAAACAATACTTTGGACCGTAAATAGTTTTAGTTCAAAAAACGTTTCCGAACTACAAAGTTGTAGAACTTTAGGAGGGCTACAGTTTTGATATAAAATTTATCTTCATTTCAGTTCTTCTAAAAAGTTATGAATTGGTTTTTGATATAGTAATTTAGATGGTCTTATTTTGACCCGTGATGAGACTCCAAACCAAATTTAGCGATTTTTGGGATGACATGACTGAACAAATTTGAGTCCTAAACGTGTGATTTCCAAGTTTAGAGACCGGGATGCGCCAACCGAACAAGTTTATGGACCAAAATGACACGGATGAAAAAGATTGAGGACATGAACGGTCGACATAGAGTTAAGGGACCGAGATGACACAAAGGACCAGCGATTGACTTTACTCTTGAAATTATTATCATTTGGTACTGTCCAAATAGCCTATCAGATTGTGATGATAATCATTATGAAGAAAGGGAGCTGGAAAAGTTCACTAGAACATCAAAGGCGTCACTGGTGAGTTTTACAGAAAAAGCAACTGAAAGATGGCAAACATGCCTAGACATCCCACTTACTTAGCATTCACCTTGGATCAACCACTCAAACTAACAGAAAAACAACAAGATGAGGCAAAAGTGCAGTCGTTCACTCCACTCCAAAGACGTACTTACATTGAGAAGGCCCTGCTTGCTGCCTTTTTTTTTTTTTTTTTTTTTTGTGGACACCACGGCCATGTTGTGTGTTTCTTGGCTGTGATCATGACATTTTCGTGAGCCATTATGCGTTCCTAAATTCAGGTGGTGCCGTATCCCCACGATTCACTCGAACCTGATATGTTCCCTGCCCCTGTCAAACTCAATGCCGCTAGAGTCTGCATCAGCCAGCCGCGACGATCCACATGACCCCGGAGAGCCCGCGCTGCAAAATTTCGCAACCTCAGCCATACCCGCACATATATGTACCATGTGCTCGTCGCATTCAAGAACAACATGATCAGTTGATCGCGTGCGCCAGCCATGCAGGCCGTCGCCGTGCCCACGATGGAGTCGGAGCTGAGGGCGCTGGCGTGGGCGACGCTGCTCACCCCGGCGTGCGCGGTGTACGCGCGGTTCGCCGCTCGCTGCCTTCGCCCGGGCATCCCGCGCCTGGCCGCGCTCCTCCCGACGTTCCCGGTGTTCGTGTACATGCCCTGCATGTTCAGCTCCCTCCACCTGCGCCTCTTCTCTACCTTCTTCCACACCTGGCTGGCCGTCAACAAGCTCGTGCTCCTCGCGCTCGACCTCGGCCCACTCCATCCGCGCCTCCCGCTCCTGCCGTTCGTCCTCTGCGTCGGCCTCCCCATCAAGGTCCGTCGTCTCCGGCAGAACGAGCAGCAGCAGCAGCCTACTAAGAATCATCAGTCGCCGCCGTCGTCGTCGTCGTCGCCTCCCGGCGCCGAGTTCTTGAGGCCCTGCGCCCGCAGCGTCCTGTTCCTCAGCTGCCTCGCCGTGGCGTACCCATACACGGGGTGGCTCCCGCTCTACGCGCTCCACTATCTCTACTGCATCCAGATCTTCCTCACGCTCGACCTCGTCTTCGCCTGCGTCATGCTCGTCTCCGCGGCGCTCATGGGCGCGGCCCTGGAGAGACAGAGACAGTTCAACACGCCGCTCGCCGTCACCTCGGTGAACGGCTTCTGGGGCCGGCAATGGAACCTGATGGCCGTCGACCTCCTCCGCGAGTCGGCGTACGAGCCCGTGCGCGCTAGGTGGGGGCGGGACGCCGGCGTGCTCGCCGCGTTCCTGATGTCGGGCCTGCTCCACGAACTCCTGTACTGGTACCTGACGCTGCAGCAGCCCAGAGGCGAGATGCTGCTCTTCTTCATGTTCCACGCCGCGTTCCAGATCGCTGAGCGATGGGCCAGGGCGGCTGGGCTGTGGCGGCCGCCCCGAGCGGTGGCCTACCCCCTTGTCACGGCCTTCATGGTGGTCACCATATCGGAGATGTTCTTCGGGCCATTTGTGAGAGCCGGCACAGACGTGCGCTTGAAGGAGGAAACCATGGCGATGGTGGAACTGATTTGGGGTGTCATGAACTATTTGCTACGTCCGTTTAGGGTGGTTTCAAGCTAGAGGCGGGGTATGGTCGATTTATGATTGATACATTGCAGAAATGAAGAGCATCAACTCGCGGATGAGCACTTGTATCTGTATAATAAATTATTACTACATGAGATATTTTTTTATCAAATCAAATAATACGAAAAACGAGATTGAATAGACAAAGAAGTTGAGCGCTCAATTGGTTGAGGCCATGCACGTTCAAGCCCAGTTGAAGTGAATTTGGTTGTCTATTTCTTCTTTATATAAGTTAATATAGTTTTTTTTTTCAGAAAATCTATATGTTGCCCAGATGAAACGTTTCCTTCTGTCACCCGTTTTTGTGCCGTCGGATCCTGCTGCATTTGATCTGTGCCGTCCTTGCTTCCCCTTCTTTTTGCTTCGCCGTCTCGTAGGTCCCGCCTGTATGGTTGAACTGTTTGGATTTGGGAAATTCATTTCGCCCTTGTGTGTTCTCGTAGAAAAATCACTCAAGGGAACAAGGATCTCTCTATTAAAAAAAAATGTGTGGGCATGCCGTACTAAAGTACACAAAATAAAGTAGAAGGGGACACATCTTTATTCATATTTAATGAAAATACAAACAAGCTTCCCTAGTACATGTGCGCTTTTCGGTAGTCGATGGCGGCAATCTAACATAGGCGACGGCATTTATTTTGGATTGAGGTTTGATGAAAAGTTGAAATGAGTTTTGTTGAAAATGGAAAAGGAAGGAGGAAATATGCTAGCACACACACATACTAGTTTCCTTCCTTGCTTTCTCTTGCTTTCTACGTGCATGGAAATGAGCACGCTGCAGCAGGCTGTCGGTTGGTTTTCAGAATCGTACGACGGACATATCTTCCGATCCGGATGGTCTTCCGATCCGCATCCGGATGGTCTTAACCTAAACCTTCTTCTACTCTTCTTCTTCTGCCGCCGCAGCCGCCCTTTATATTACAAAAGAAACAGGATAGAGGAAAGGATAGATAAGGAAATAGAATAGGAGATTGTTTTAGGTGCAAAAACTTTCAATGACTATAAATATAAGGGGATGTACCGCTTTCAATCTTAAGCAAAGAAAGAGAATTATCCCCCCTACCTCTCTCCCCTTCTCTCCATGTGCCTCCTCTCTCTCTCTCCCCCCCCCCCTCTCTCTCTCTCTCTCTTCTCCAAGCCGATGACTCCACCTCCTCCCACCCAAGGTTTTCAATTTCGAATTAAAAAAAATAAGTAACCCACTGAGAACGGGAAATTCCCGAAATTTCGGGTCAAATTCAAATTGAATTCATATTTTTAAAAAAAAAATTGACATGATTTCACTAAAAAATTATCTATGGTTGACTATACACCACAAATACATGAAAAAAATGAAGAAATATCTCAACAGATCACAAGATATAGCACATCCCAGATAAATTCTCCATATTCAAATAATGCTTCAGATCAGAGAAGAGATATTCATATACGATGGCACTCCCTATGTGCATTCCCTTGCTTCTATGTGCATTTATATACAATGCCACTCTCTTGCTGCATGTCTGCCTCACGTTCACTGACAGAAGGACGGTTTAATCAAAACAGAAACTGAAGTGCGGAACAGGAGATGATAGATAACCAAAAATCTTCAGTCGGACTAGAGGCAAATTTGATTAGTACTAAAGAAGGGAAGAAAAGAGTTGAATTAAAACTAACCGGGAAGGGCAAGCACCTTGTTGGGGCGTCTGTGTGGAGCACGAAGGAGGGGAGGTCGCAGCTCCAGCTGAACCTCGAAGATCAAGTGGATGGGAGATCGCGGCCCAAGAAACCTTCCTCGACGGCCCCTGTGGGAGTGGGGCTGCAGGGCGTTTTAGTGGGGTCGACTCTGACCGGGATTATAATGATTGCACCAGCCGCCGTAGGATCTGATGATTTTTGCTGGAGTTTAGGTTTTCTAAATGGTTCTTATATGCTTGGGCCGACCGGATGTTAGTTTTGGGCCCTTTTGTTACTTATTTTGTTTGAGGCAGATGAATTCACGCGAAAAATTTTGACCGGTACAAACTTTCTATCGGTGGGCACCGAAAAACCGAAGTTCAGGAATTTTGGAGAATTTGGTTCGAAATTTAAATCCTTGCTCCCACCCAAACACATCGCCACACCATCCCCAACTAGCCGCTGCTCCCCATGTTACACCTAGTATAAGGAGACCAAATCGATCCTTCAAAACACCACCACAATCAAGATCCATGGCTTCCATCCCAACCACCACAATGTCGACTTCCACGCCGTCACCGTCGTTGTAGAAAATGGTCTTAATCAGTACTGATGTCTGATAATTGAAACAACTCAAGCTAATGTGTGGACAATCTTAATATTGACAAATTTGAATTAGGTACCCTGAATTCACACAATGAAAATTTGAATTAGCTCAAAGGGAAGGTCAATTTGAGTCATTTGTTGAAGAGAAGGTCAAGCCCTTTGTTGAGTATTCTGCCGAAGGGAAGGTGAAGTGAAGGGCCCCTGAAGCAAGTTGAGAGATGGTTTTTCTTATTGTTTCAGTGATTGTGGTTGACTCTGTTATCGATTATGATGATTGCACCAGTATTTAGTAATAATGAATGTTTTGTTGATTATGCTGGATTATCTGGTGTGCACCATAATGAGTAAACGTAGTTGATGAATGTTTTGTTACTTATTTTATTTGTCAGTTTTGTAGCTCATAGGAGTAATAGGTTCGTAGGCCGGCCGAGATTCCCTGAGCTACTCGCCCGAAAAAATTGTACACTGTTGTAGGTAGAGGCAGATGGTGCGAGGAGCATCGGTTAATCCTTCACCGCACGTTCACGCTTGGTTTTCTTCTCATGTTGGACAAAAGTAACAACTAGGTGGGACCCTAAAACAATGCGACAGTCAAAAGGAGGAAATCCATGTGGGAAACTGAATACAAAACAATGCGAGAGCCGTGATGAGGAAATCCCAAAGGAAGTGATGCTCGCAAAGGGGATGCATGTGAAGGGAACCGCTGTTGTGCACAGTCTTTTAATTTGGTGTAAACTCGATCCTGTGTTGATTGGAGAAATTAAAGCGATGCTTGCTGCTACTGCTACTAGTTTTTAGAAAATAAGCATACAACTTTAATGTATGCAATGCAACAATACTAACAACACAACCACCAATGTTGAAAGCATAATGTATGAGAGACATCATATTATCTAACACATCAGGATCAATATGAACAATAAGTCAATCACTAGATTTTTTCCAGCTATTTGAAATATCACACAACTGCTAAAAATGCATTGAAATGTCTTTTTGTCAGGATTATCAATGTGTCTACTGAGAACACTCAACGCATGACTTGATTTGGGACGTGAATGACCCACCTGCATATGTGAACCAAAAACAATCTAATATGCTAATGCATCAGCAATTGACTAGGGACCTTGATTTTCCATTTCTGACCCATTTTGGACCTTGCCTAGGAGGCTTGCAACTCTTGTTTTTCTTTGCTTCCTCCTTTTAATGCCGCTTGTCTTGCACCTTTTTCTTGGCATATATAGCTTGTTCTTTCTCTTCTCCTAGGCCCCACACTGTACTGTGAGGGCCTAGATAAAGGATCGTGCACACTACTAAACAAACTCTTTGTGTCTAGCACCACCACCCTTAACTATTATTTCCTCCATCCTAAATTATAAGTCAATCCATTAATTTTGGAGAGTTAAATCATATCAAGTTTGATTAAAATTATAGAGAAAATTACAAAAATTTGTGATATCAGATAGGTAGACTATGAAAATATAATTAGCAAAGAAACCAATGATACTTAGTTAACATTTAATTTGCCATATAAATTTAGTGTTTCCTATAATAAGAATATTTCAGGCAACACTTTTTGTCATAGTAACACATTAATTTTTTGTCCTTGTCTAACTATAGAAAATAATTGTTAATTTTTAAATTGTCCTTGTGCCAACACATATAAAATTTATCCTTGCCTAACTATAAAAAATAATTATTAATTTTTACATTGTCCTTGTGCCAACATATATAAAACTTTTGTAAGGTTTGTATTTTGTTTAACTGGTTTTTATTATTGGAACCGAAAATTGCAGATTGTGTCTACGAGAAATTGTAACGAACTAAACCTCTAATTCTAGTATAAAATATGTGCAATAGCCGTCAAACTGAAATAAAACAAAAATTCAGGGCACATGAAATTTAGCAAATCCATTAGTTAAATTTAAGATATTTTTGACTCTCCAAGTCATTTAGGAATGAATCCGACCACCATAGATCCGAACTATAGAAAATAATTGGCCATTTTTAAATTATCCTTGTGGTAGGGCAGATGGGAGCCTCTTATTCCATTCCAAGTACAGAAAATAACTTAACACACCATATAAAAAGTGGGCCAACATATATGTATCACTAGTAAGGGTGCAAAGGGGTATTATTTAGGAACCCCTCCAACCCTCTTTAGTTAAATTAGTTGTACTACTTTGTTCAAAAATTTGGACAAGTAGTATAAATACTTGAACTAAAGAGAGTTGTTGGAAGCTCCTAATTAGTCACTAATTTGCACCCATAATCACTAGTTAGCTGGGGTTATTAGTTTGATATATGCCAAACTTAAATATTTCCACTTTACATCTAATGTTGCTAGCACGGTGCCACGGTGCACATGCTAGAATGGAGTCGGGGACACATTCGTGAGCATCTTCACAGTACATTTTTTCCCCCGAAACCATTACACAATTCAAATTCTTGTAGTGCAGTGTGGTTTCATTGTTTCTCCCCCTTTATTTGCCCACAAAATTTCATTCACCATTTCAAAACCTGGAGAGCCTGCGTGCTGCGGCTGTGTCACTGTGTGGCATCACCGGGCTCTCACTTTGAGGCTTATTACAGCAGGCCTCTTTATGCTCAAAATTTATTGCAGTCATGCAGTGCCTTGCCTCACGTTACATACTATGCAAATCTGCAATGCATCTGCATCTGCATGCACACCAGGAGCGAGCTGCTCACTTTGATTAGAGACAATTAATTTCTCGATTTTTTTTTTGATTGAGTATAAAAAAGAATGGGTTGCTTTGTCTCACGTTACATATTCCTTCCTTGATTCTCACCTTTCCCCTACACAAGTTAACTGCTTCCATACACATGTTGCTTTCCTTCCACCTGCAGTCCTGGCGTTCTGCAGCCCGCTGCATGTAGTACACCCTGCACGCGCTGCCGTTCACATGTCCATGCTCCACAGGTCCATAAATCCACGACAGCCAGTTCGTTCGTTCAGATCAGTCGCAAACGAAGCAGAAGCCTCCAAAAATGCACCGCTTCTTCCTCCTCGTCTCTGCACTCGTAGCCACCACGCTTTCCGCCGACACCACCATTGCCGTCGCCCAGAGGTCATGGGCTGAGCTCAGCGGGCAGGACAATTGGGCCGGCCTCCTGGACCCGCTCGACGCCGACCTCCGCCGCGCCGTGATCCGGTACGGAGAGCTGGCGCAGGCGACCTCGGACGCGTTCATCGGCGACCCGGCGTCGCCCTACGCCGGCGCGTCGCGGTACGCGCCCGGCGCGTTCCTCCACCGGACGCAGGTGCCCGACCCGGACGCGTACCGCGTCACGAGGTTCCTCTACGCCACGTCCAGCGCGCGCGTCCCCGTCCCGGACACGTTCATCACGCGGCCGGCGCCGCCGGGGCGTGGAGCGCCGAGTCCAACTGGATGGGGTACGTCGCCGTGGCCACGGACGCCGGCGCCGCGAGGCTCGGGAGGCGCGACATCGTGGTGGCGTGGCGCGGGACTAAGCGCGCCGTGGAGTGGGTCGATGACCTCGACATCACGCTGGTGCCGGCGACGGGCGTCGTCGGGCCGGGGCCTGGGTGGTCGCAGCCGGCGGTGCACCGGGGTTTCTTATCCGTGTACGCGTCCAGGAATTCCACGTCGCGGTTCAACAAACAAAGCGCGAGAGAACAGGTAATCTGGTTTTGACTCCCCTCATGTCCTTTGCTGACACAGTCTGTAGTGTTTCCTTGTCCTTCCATGGCACATTAGCGTAGGCACTGACATGGTCTTCAAAACTTCAAGTCATGTGTGATAGCCAGTAATTTTGCAGTGATTTTCGTAATGTTTTCAAAAGCAGAAGATAGGACGCTAAATGTTGCCGATCACTGCCGTTCTTGTCAGCTGGACTGTACCATACTGGAATGTCCCAGTGTGGCACAATTTGTTCACACATTTGCACCAAGATCGTCAAATGTTGGACCTTTAGCATCGTCACAATAAATGGTAGAGACAGATTACGACAGTACAGACAGGTAGTAGCTCGTACTCTCGTATGGTTTTTAGGATACCGACAGAGACAATTAAAGAGAGCACGGGAACTGCAGCGTTCACGAGGGGACAAGCTTCTTTGTTTCACACACTGTAGGGGACTGGCCAATGATTTGGCAGGTGCGTTCTAGGAAAAAGTAGGAATTTGTGTTGATAGGGATAATGCTACTACTTTGCATTTAGTATAGAAATCTTGTTAGGACTGGAACATCTTGATGTTAGTGTCCACGACCACAAGAATTTTCGGAGAAGCAACAAGTATTTGGACTGTAATGATAGGGATAGGATTAGACGAAACGACAAACCGACCTCCTTGATTGGATTGGAAAAGGAGACACGAATCTCTTCCCTTCCACAATTGAGCTCAATTCCTTATTCTTCTGGTCGCACAATCGCTGAACGAGTGACAAATTATTCTATCTATGCATGCAGGTGTTGACTGAGGTTAGAAGGCTGCTGGAAGCGTACAAGAGCGACAACTGCAGCATCACGCTAACCGGGCACAGCCTCGGCGCGGCGCTCTCCACGCTCACCGCCGTGGACATCGTCGCCAACGGCCTCAACGTCCGGCGGGGCTCCAACGACACGGTCCCCGTGGCGGCCATCGTCTTCGGCAGCCCGCGCGTGGGCGACGACCAGTTCAAGAAGGCGTTCGAGTCGATGGCCGGCGGCGCCGGGCCCGGCTGCTCCGCGTCCGGAACGCGCCGGACATCGTGCCGACCATCCTGCCGGCCGCGTTCTACAAGGACGTGGGCGTGGAGCTGCTGCTGGACACGCGCAAGTCGCCGCACCTCAAGAAGCCCGGGCCGGGCCCCGCCGCCTGGCACAACCTCGAGTGCTACCTGCACGGCGTCGCGGGCACGCAGGGCGCCGGCGACGGCGCCGGGTTCAGCCTGCAAGTGGACCGCGACGTCGCGCTGGTGAACAAGGAGGTGGACGCGCTCAGCGACGAGTACCCCGTGCCGGCGGCGTGGTGGGTGGAGGGGAACAAGGGCATGACCATGGACGCGAGCGGGCGATGGGTTTTGCGGGATCATGAGGAGGGTAACCTGGCGATGTGAGATGATTTTGGGTAACTTAATTTAGGTGGCTAATAATTATGAAAGAGTTTTCTTCGACAATGTCGCATGGAGATGAAATGTCCCGAATATTTCGAGCAAAGTCCAGAATCAGTTTGACACAGTTTTGTTTCAAATTCGAAACATTTTAACGAAATGGTTCTCTTTGAAACATGCACCCACGTTAACGTTATTGCGGCATTTTGGGGTAACGTACTGGACCATAACCATAATGAGGGCCGACATTATTTGGGCCCAGAGCCCAGCATACCTCATGATCAATAATATTGGGCTGAATCAGTAGCAACTTATTTAAATAGTTCTCCGTCTTTTTTTTTTTTTTTCATTTTTTGAAAAAACTTCTTCCCTCTGTCTTTAAATATAATAACATGTCCGTGCGTTGCTTCTGGGATAGCTAGACTTTTATACTAAATCACATAAATCACACGATAAAAAAGAACAATACTGTTAAAATGAATACTGACATAAAATTTAAATTTAATCCAAAAGGCAAAGTTTGTGCATTTAACACAATCACAAAGCGTGATGTCGCAGCTCACAAATTCTATTGTGTAGACCTTTCCTTCATGGAGCTAAGGTAATTTTTATATCGGATGAAAAAAAAATCTCCAATATCCATTTATTTAGGCATTAACATGGATTACATTTTTGAGGTCATAGTAGACTTGCTGAATTTTGTAAAATGTTTGACTAATATAGTGAAACGATGCAAGTTATCTCTCCAGCCAATTTGGCTTTGCCACCACACCCGCGGGAATGTATTGTCAATGGTACAACACCTGAGATTAATAATAGCCATAAGAAGCTTACAATTAGATTAGATAGCAGGCTTTGTGTGTTTGTTACTTTCAAGCACCAGTATGTCATGATTCACCTCATGTTCGTCAATTAATTATCTGGACTAGAAAAGGAAGCACCATATAATGAGCAATCATATAATGAGAAAGGAAAAAAAAAGACTCAAACCGTCAAATCTGACCGGACAATGTTTATTTGTTTTCAGCATTGGACTCCACCTTATTAGTTTCCTTAAATTATTTCAACATGCCCAAATAAAACATGTTCTCGGTGCCATTACATATTGTCACGGCACAGAGGGGCTCAACAGGCCCTATAGCTAGCCGCACGGCCCAAGAGGGGGCTTGAGCGCCCAAGAAGGGGGCGGCAACCGTCATTCTCATCAAAAATTTATCTTTAAGCAATAGTTATTTGGGAAATAAAATAGAAGGAAAGGATAGATAAGGAAATAGAATAGGAGACTCCTTTATACGCAAGTATTCCAAAGACTATAAATACAAGTGAGATGTACCCCTTTCAATCTTAAGCCGAGAAAGAGAATTATTCTCCCTTCTCCTCTCCATGTGCCTCCTCTCTCTCTCTCTCTCTTCATTTCCAAGCCGCCAAGTCCACCTCCTCCCACCCCAACACGCTGCCACCACTATCCCCTGCCCCTAACCGTTGCTCCCTAAGCCCCCTCAGCCCGGCAGCCATGTTACACCTAGTATGCGGAGACCAATCGAAATTGATCCTTTAGCCACCACCACAATCAAAATCCATGGCTCCTACCACGACTACCACAATGTCGGACTTCCATGCCGTCACCGATCGTTGTAGAAGATGTTCGCAATCAGTATTGTTGTCTGATAATTGAAACAACTCAAGCTAATGCATGGACAATCTGAATATTGACAATTTTGAATTAGGTACTATAACAGTTTCATTTGCCATCCCATCCTCTCCATCTTCATTTCTAGCACGCACCCGATCTCGGGTTGTTTCAATTCTCGGTCGGTCTACACCGACGAGAACGTTTGATTCTTTTTTTTAATAATGGATAGTATTAATTTTATATTGGGTTAATCCAACCACACACGTGTCAGGGGGCTTAGGTGGCGTAACCAAGCAGAGAAAGAGTGGGAACAGGCAGGATTCAAATCCAGGAGCAACCGCGCGCCGCGGTGAGCGCCCCACGACGTCGCGGTCAAGTGCAGTTGCGCTAAACCCAACTTGTATCTATGTGTTTGTAGTTTTTCTTTCAGCATGTGTGTGATGTAAAGGCTAGGGTATAAAGCCTATGTGTTAGAGATTGCAATTGTGTGGTCATTACATTGCAATCGTGTTGTGAACCACCATCTATTAGCAGTGAAAAGGGGCACTGTCACACCGTGTCGACAGTTGCCAGTTCGTGTTCATCCTGAGTTCATGAACGTGTTCTTTCACTTTGATCTTGTGTTCTAGGTAGCCACTATGATAAACTCGTTGATTTGTGATCCTATCACCTACATTTTATACCCAACTTTATCTATGAACCAATTATTACAAAGTTAAGGCCATAATAGGCCAAAAAAAAAAAAACTCTAGGAGCTCGATAAGTCATTCACGTCATTCCGACTTGCAAGACAAGAACACACCGCAAAATGAACAACAACAACATTAAGGATCTAGGGGGGCAATGTCATGGCTCCAACACTAAACAACCAAGGAGAAATCTTCCAAAACCGACGCCTTCAACAAGAGCATGACATACGAAGATGTCATCGTCGCCCGACCGTAAAACTAGTCTTGGATTTTCACCCCTCGAAAGATATCCGAGGCGCCCAGTGTTGGAGAGGAGTGACGACGCCTTCAACAAGGAAATGGCACCCACAAGTGTCATTGCCGTGAAAACCCGCCATCATCCCATCTAAGTCCATGTCGTTATGCCAATGACCAAATAAGAGGATTGCCGCCAGATCTAGAACAAATGAACATAGAAGATGCACCACCATAAAATGCAGATAGGGCCTCAGGTGGCGCTAGTCGGCCACCGCACGTCCGGCCACCCACACCTTGACGCGCAGCAGCGCCCCAAGGCCCTAGAACCGGCCGCGGAGTCAGGTCCATTGCATGAAGCCCGCCACGGCCATCGCCGGGCGGTGTTGGACGATCGCCGCCCCACGCGGCCACCCACGCCTCAAAACCTTAGATCCGGCCTCAAACCGTCGATTGTCGGGACTCCGCCACCTCTACGTCCTTCACCTGCACCTCCACCTCCTTCGTCAATGAGATCCCGAGGCACGCATGACGGCCTTGAACAGCCAGCCAGGGAAGAACAGAGGTCCGGAACCACCAACCTCCCGCACCATGGCCGCGAGTCTCCCTAGGCGAGGGAAACAGCGATGGCAACGAGTTGATCCGACCATGGAAGAGCCGGATCAGGCTGCCAGCGCTACGCTACGCCCCCGCGACACTAGGGCCATCGAGCCCTGGCCCCGCGTGGAGGGTTCACAGCCGCTTGGGCGGAAGGCCCAGTCGCCGCCTTCACGGGGCCGCGCGAGCCTCTGGCGAGCCCCTCCAACGATGGCGGTGGGAAGGGAGCCACCTGTGTCGCCCATGCGTGCAAAGGGCGGCGCGGGAGCGATCCGATTTTATCTATGAATAAGAACCTGGTTGGGAGGCATATTTTGCATCATGGGGGCTTGGCTTGGTCGCCGGTGCAAGCAACCAATCACGCGAGATGTCACAAATTGAGTGCCCTAACGGGGCTATAACCGAGCAACCAAACAACCCTAATGTGTTGGAAACAATGTACCATGAGTTTCATCTAAAAAAAAAACTCATTTCATTCCATGATTTTTTTATCATATTTCTCCTCATCTATTTCATATTTTGTCGGGCTTATTTAATATCACAAAACCCTAATTAAGACTGGCCTAATGCTCATAAACCCTGTAAGGCTGGTTTGATGCCTGCACAGTTGCAAACAATGAGCTCAATTCCTAAAAGGTGGTGGAAACGTCAGAAATTCAGAATCAGTTGCACCAAACTCGGATTCAACCGGGACAAGCGACCCCAAACTGTTAAGCAGCAAACTCTCTGCTCCCTTTCTGCTCTCGATCTCGTCATCAAGTGCATTCCGGGTTGTAGATCGCGACATGGCTAGCTCAGCTGCCTAGTTGTAGCTGCCGCTCGCACCCAAGAGATCCAAGTCTTCGCTTCGAGAATACGCCCGTCGCACCGTGCCGGAGGTGGCAACTAAAGCCGTCACGAGACATTTCCACACCAAAAGTTGGTCCGCATTTACTATTGTAGCTCTGAAGATAGAAGAAGTAGAAGGGAAGTGATTTCAGCTTAGCCTAGATCGCTAGACTTGGCATCACAGAAAGACTGGCAAAAAAAGGCGTCTCAGTTACTCCTATATCTATATGCTACCATTTGGGGATGGATTGTTCTGTTCGTGCACCCTGGTGTCTCCCTCCCCTCCGCCTTTCTGTGTCTGTTGGCATGCAGCGTGCTGAGAGCATCTTTGCCGGGGCCCAAAGACGGCCGCGCCCACTGGCTGGACAGCGTACGATTCTGCCATATCTTGGGGCCATGCCATCCATGCCATCCCATGGCACGAGCGTGCGGCACACGGCCTTTATTATCTTGGCCTCTTGGGGCCTCTCATGGTGATGGCACCATCTGCCGCTACAGTCTACAGGGCACCCAACCAAACCAAGGTCAATTCACATTCACTGGTACTGGCGAAGTGTCAAACTGTCAACTGTGAGAGCCGCCCATGCACTCGTCGTCGGGTGGGAGATCCTGTTCAGTGTTCACCGGCCGCACGCACGCACGAGTCTCTCTTTCTTTCGTTCTTCCCTGTGCCGTGGACGTGCACAAGACGCATACGTGACGCCGACCGTCCACTGCCCGCACCACCGCACGCGCGGTTTGCCGGTTTCGTCCGGCCGATCGAGCTAAGCTAGTAGTGTGGACCGTGACAAGGTGATAGCCCGGCGATTGCGCGCGCACGCACCGCGGCGTTGATCGATGATACAGTTTGCATTGATGATGATGAGACGGAACCCGGCCGGGCCGCCATGGCCGGCCGGTACTATGTACAAGAGCTCTAATAACCTGTTTTATGCCAGCCGGGCGGCATGTCCTTGGAGTGTTGGACACGACTTATTACTGTAGGTGATAAACTTGTTACGAGTTTGCGTTACAGTTTGCATAAGAAGCGAGCGTACGTCGTGCCGTCCGTCCTTGGCTGTTCTCGTCTCCTGCTCGCCCTGACTCGTCAGAGCAACGCAAGCTCGTGCAGCTGGTCCCCTTGCACAACCAAACCCTACCTTCTGTCACGAACGTCGATCGAACGCTGCTATGGCTAGGATTAGGGACAACCAAGTCCATTCCGGCACGCGTGGAAGCTTGCGAGAGCAAAAGCGGAGGGGCCCACATGTCAGCCTGGGTTCACATAGTACTACTACGTGCCTCGCTGCTTGTACATACTACTGATCGCCAGAACGGATTCATCAGGCTGTTCAGTGTCGTTATTCTCTGACGAAAAAAACAAGAACGATCGGTCGGCCTCTGCGTGCTCATGCATGAATCGATCAAAAAGAAGGACCGCTGGATCGGCGGCAACAAGGTGAATCGATCCAAAAGATTCACCGTACCCCGGATAGTTACAACGATCCATCGGTCCGGCGTGGCGTGGATCGAGCATGCTGGCATCGTCGTCACTTGGTCAGTCAGTATGCGTATTCAGTGCCGTGGGGCTGGTGCTGGCACGCACGCGAGCAATGCGTCTCTACTACTGCTGAGAGATGAGATGGGGCGCCACCACGTTGACGGATCTGAGATGCATCATCCGCGCGCATTGATTGGGAGCTGCGGTCGTCTCCCCTCCACGCCACCGCTACCACCGCCGTCGCAATGAATTCCACTCATCCACTGCGAGTCCTCTTCCTCTTGCGTACCGTACCGCCGGCCCGTGAACAGCTGCCAACGCAACTCTAGCAGCCAATGCCCTTGTACTGGTTTGTAGGCGTAGCGTACCCCAGCTAGGTCTGTACTGGTTCAAGCTGAACTGCTCAAGCCTGAAGCTACCACCCAGCACTCTTCCCTGTTCCTCGCAATCCAGCCACTGCCAGTGGCGGAAAACAGGACGAGATCAATGTGACGGGCTGCATGCATCTCCAGGCTAGCTGCTGCATCCGGCATGCGACGCATTCACGGCGGCATGTACGTCACACGTACTCGGCCGTGGCGAGGACAGCGGGCAGGTGGGTGTGTGGGTGGGTGGCTGTAAGTGTAGCGTGTAATGCTGCATTGGTATATCTGGCCGGGGCTAGCTTCTAAAACCAGCCTCACCAGGACGGCGTCCCCGGCGCCAGGTAGTCCTTGCAAAACGTCAAGCGTGCGTACCCACTAGGCCTACAGCAAGAGCAAGCCTGAAACGAAACGAACAACTGATTATTCGAGCATTAAGGTGCGCCAACGACGGAACGGTGCCCGTGCCCACGTCACCATTTAAATTCGGGCCTCTCTCGATCGTGTGGATCGATGGACCATCAGTCCATCATCGCACGAGTCTGTTGCCGACCGGCGGCGTCTCTTTCCCAGGGCAGGTAAGTGTGGCCGATTTGAACTGATTTTGGTTCGAAGGCCCACGTCCGCCGGGAGGGCGGGTGCCTCGGCGACCTAGATCGGGGCCCACCTGGAGCGGGGAGCCTTGCGCGTGGGCGGCCGGTTCGGTCACGGAAGCCTTGGCGCTGCTGGAGTCGTCGTCTTGAGAGCCGGGAGCGGCGCCGGCCACGACAAGACAAGGCGGGGGGCCTTGCGCTGGTTCGGCGCCCCGGCCTTGCGCGCGGGAGAGGCGGGCGGCCCCAGGCGCCGCGGCCCGAGCCTTGCGCTGCGGGTGGCCGAGGTGGCCTCGCACCTCGTCCCCGGGCCTCAAGCGTGTAGGAGGTAGGGGCGGGTCCCACGGGCGGTCTTGCGTAGGTGCCTTGGCGCAGACGCTGGCGCCGAAGGCCTCGCGCGCCCCAACCTTGCGTAGCCAAGCGGAGGCCGGACCTTGCGGCAAGGTGAGCCCGAGCTCGCCTCTCTTTCCCCGCACTTAGAAACAAACAACAACAATCCTACTAATCGTGTTATTCGTCGCGATGCCTTGCGAGCTCATCTCGACGGAGCGCAGCCCCAGCAGTTCCCCCAAGGGCAAGGTCCGGCGCAAGGCGGTCCTTCGCCTTAGCTCATCCGGCTCCGAGAGGTGAGACTGCGCTTGGCATCCCTTCCCCTGCCTAGATCCTTGCGTTGGAGCTTGGGGGCTTCTAATTTTTCCTTTATTTTTCTTTGTGCATTGAAACCGTGATGTGTACTCGAATGTCGGAGTTGGTGGTGCATATGAAGGCCTCAGGATCCGGTGAGCTTTGAATTCGGTTGATTCTGTTATTGAATGATGATGCGGGTTTGGTTGGGGTGGACGCATATAAAAGGCCCGCCCCTCCCTACATACTTCATCTGCTTCACCCCGCCCGGTTGCTTTTGGTTCGGTTGGTCACCGGACGCTGTCGATTCCTTTCCTTTGGTCTCGCTTCCCTGAAGCTTTGGGAGGTAAAAATCTCACTACCCTTGGGGGTTTTTTTTTGCATTTATTTTCCCCGCTTATGAATTGAGGTTCGCATTTGTTTCGTATTTTGGATAGTCGGTAGTACTTTACAGAGCGATTGATTTGTTTTGTTTTTTTCTCTTTTTTGCGCAGCTTGGTCGCCGTTTTCTTGGAGTGGGAGTTGAGAGGACCTTGCGCTTGGGAAGCGTTGTGTAGTGAATCTCGGATGCTAGTGGTCATGGAGGGTTCAATACTACTTGAGGAGATCGAATTGGACGAAGGGTTTACTTTGTCTGAGGTTTTTTCGAACACGGAGTGGGACAAGATGGTTAAGAAGAAGGATAAGGGAGTGACCTACGTGCTGGGAGCATCAAGGGTCACCGAGGGTGATATCAAGAAGTTCGAGACGGATGGTCGCTTTCCGCCCGGGTTGGGCAAGGATACCAAGGGGTGAGGATCGGCCTTTCCCACCGCCATCCGGAGAGCCTTCGCCCTCCTCAAGGCGGGAGCCTTCGGCCGATTGAGGGTTGGGCCGTGGTTTTCGCGATTACTTCAAGTGTGGACTTCGCATCCCTTGCGAGTGTTTGTTGCCTCGGTCTTGGATGCCTTCGAGATCGACTTCACTTCCTGATACCTCGTGCTATTCTCACGCTCACTAAGTTCTGCTGGGCTTGCGAATCCTATGGTGGGGTACCTGATGTCAATGTTTTCTCAGAGCGCTACGAGATGCACTGTCAGTTCTCACCGCGCGGCGAAGGTCCCAAGCTACTGATATGGGTCTTTGACTTTTATCCCGAAGAAGAGGCGTATGAGCCTCGCTGGAACTTTCTTATGCCCGTAAGAGTAGACTGACCACAATTGGATGTCTCACTCGGTTCTATGTGAAGACGAAAAGCACAGCCCACAACCGGACGATGAGCCCCCTCGCTTTGACTATGCGTCGGAGCTCACCATGGTTCGTGGGCGAGCCTTTGGAGCGCCTTGCAAGGATGTGCCTTGGAGGTACAAGAAATGTGAGAAGGCCTTCGACCGGCGTGCAAGCACTCAAGCGGTAGGGACTTGGTGGAAGAGGTAATTGGTCTTGGTTACTTGGCCGCCGTCAACCGAGGAAGAAGCCAAGTGTCGAGGCGAGGACCTTGCTCGAGTCACCCTAGGCCGTCCGCATTCCTTGCCCCATATTTCCTACTTTGCCCCCTCGCACCAAGGGTTCTCACTTCTTGGACTCGGTGGTTGCTTCGGTCGTGCTATCCTTGGCGAGGTGACTAAGGCCGAGTACATGAGTCGTAGGTTGCTTATCGGGGACATGCCCGCCCCTTGGAGAGATGCCTGTGCTGAACCGTGTTTTTAATGAACTCAACGTGCGATACGGGCGGTCATGAAGTGTCAAAGAAAGTGCTTATGAGGTGCAACGCGAGGATGAGAAAGTGTTGAAGGAGGCGCAAGGTGATCCGGTTAGTTCCCGTCTTGAAAAGCGTCCGGCCGGTGGCCTCGCCTTCTAGCAAAAGACGCCGAGTTGTTGTTGGCTCCGCCGAGTCTTGGCGCGAGTTTGGAGAGTCTTGGTCAAGCCGGGCGAAGGTTGTGGGCGAAGGTCTTTGGCCGAGGATGCTCTGACGGTAGCGAGGCGGGCCAAGAGATCGTTTGCGAAGCCTCTTCGAGCCATAGTCAAGCGCGATTGTCCAAGTGGTGGGGGCTCGTTCCGGTGGCCGCGGCGAGTTTCGATATTGACCTTGGCCCCTGACTCGGAAGGTGATGGTGATGACGAGGTTGATGAGTTTCTTGATGACGAGGCGACTTCTACGCCTACCTCTCCTTTGGTTCTGGCCGACGAAATTTGGGAGGACCTTGCGCCGGCCCTCGCACGCGAGGTCTTTGTCGAGGCGGGGAAACCTCGGCCGACGGGACCGGGGAGGAACCTTGCGCCTGCCCGCCTCGAGGCTGCGGTAGAGAATGGGAAAGCCTCGGTGCTAGCTCTTCTTCGACCTTACAAGTAAGTTTTAATACTTTGCATTTTATTTTTACTTTTAATTTATTACGTTGCATTGCCTTGTCATTGCTTTATCGACACGTTCTCGTATTTTTTCAATTTTTTACAGCGTGTGACGGAGGGGGCTTGATCTCGGAAGGAGCCGGCCCTAGCGTTGGTGGTTTCGGAGTTTTCTCGGTGATGTGAACGCTTTCATGATCAAGCTACTCCTCTTGCTCCTCGCGGTTGGGGCTCTTTGGGGCCTCTGCTTCTCTGTCTTGCCGGGCTCTTCGGCCACCGGTTTTGGCGGTGGCGTCGGCCTTTGGTGCCTCTGGCCGGACCTTCTCGTGCCGTGGGTCCTTCTCCTGGATCCGAGGAGGTCCAACGGGCCCTTCCCGAGGTCGGCCGGCCGCGAGACTCTTCTACTATTGCGCAAGTGTCGGGAGGTGCGCGGGTTCTCTACCGAATTGTTTTATACTTGCAATTATTTGGTGTTCTTGATATTTTGGGTTGTCGCTCTTGGCGGTGGCGACATGGAGGCCGTGGAACGGCTCAAGGGCGGCGATGGAGGCGTGCTCCTCACGAAGTTTTGAGCAAATTTCACAAAGAGCACTTTCTCGTTGTAAGCTTTCCTCTCAGAAAAAACATTTTCTTATTTAGATGCCGCGCCGCGCTTGGATTTAACGTCCCGGCTGTTTTTTTTTGGCGGGGAAACAAAGTGTAGTGGCTGGGGTTTTTCACTTTCGTACCAAGGAAGAAATTGCTCGGCGACGCGGTTATTGAGCACCTTGAAAAGAGACTCAAGGGTTCTGAGGAAAGTGCTAAGATTTTGATAGGGAAGGTCAGGGACATGGGCGACGCCCGCAAAGGAGGTTGAGCGGTTACAAGTGATGCCAAGGTTGTCCTTGAGGCGGGCGGGAGTCGGCCCCCACCGCCAAGCAACTTGCTTTGAAGAGGCCGCCTTCTTTGTCTTGAAGTCCGAGGCCAAAGGCTTGCGCGCCAAAGACCTTCTTTGGGTTGCGCAAGGAGCTTGCTACTTGAAGGCGAGTGCCGAAAAGAAGCACTAGGGCTGAAGTCCGAGGCGGCACCTGCGCCGCGGAGGTTGGCAAAATACGTGCGGAGCTTGCCACGGCAAAGGCTACGTCGAGGAGCCGCCGCTCGCATCGAGCGCGCCCCGTGTGGACGGATTGGAGGCTGCGGCGGGCTTTTGCAAGGACCCTTGCGGACCATGGAGCTGTTGTAGCCCCGCCCGCCGAGGACACCTCGGTGACACCTTGTTATGGGTCGGATGAAGGATACCATGGCTCGGCTTCCCGAACCTTTGGGAACAGACCGGGGGACTTCCGCTATGGCGGTGCTTTTTGGGTTTTCTAAGGTGGTTAGGTCCTATGGTTGTGACCACGTGGAGAAAGTGAAGAGTGAGCATCTCAATGACCGCACCATGGGCGTTCCCTCTTTTGATGGTTTGGTGCGAGTGTGAAGAAATTCACACGCTATTTCGGAGGTGCCATGGTCTTTGAGGAGGCTCGCGGCATTTGTTGGTCTTTAGCTCTAAGGTTTGCTTTTGTGTACGCCTTGTGGGTTTGGTTTTAGGGTTCCCCCTAGCACTTGTCGTTAACATGTGTTGGTTTTCCTTGCTTGCGGGAAAGGCGGGAGCAGTGGGGGGCAAAAACGGCTCTAGCTTTGCCGCGAGCGCCAATGGGACGGTCGTCAAAGAACGCGGAGGTTGAGGCCGAGTTGACGAGGTACCCTTCACTTTCTCTCTTTTTTTTTTTTTATTTTTAATGTTTTTATTTTTATTTGTTTACCATGTTCCCCACGCTTACTTACTCAAAATGTGCGGCCGACACATTGCCCTCTAGCCCCCCCCCTTTGTTCTCTCTCTTTTTTTTTTTTTTTTTTTGCACACGTGGTGGAGGGTCCGAGGTCCCGAGATCGGGCTGAGGCTCCGCGTGTTCTTGCTATCGAGTCGTCTAAGGTAATCGCTTTCTTTGGTTGTTTGCAAGCGTCACCTCTTGTTAACCTTGTTAGTGTTTGACCCTCCCCTTCCGTTGATGCGCTTACGCGAAAAGCGCTGCGGGAGGGACGGAGAGGCTTCTACCCGCAGTAAGGTTTTCCAAGCTTCTACTAAGATGGTGGCGGAGGTACCGAAATGGTGGCGCTTATTTGTATCTAGTATTTTTCTAGGCGACGTGTATGTTTGTGTGCACACTTCGCTCATATGGCTTTTGAATTTTTGCTTTTGTTTAGCCCCGTGCCACAGTTTGCCGAAGCTCAAGTGGTTTTACTCGTCCCAAGGGCGGCGATGCTAACGCTAGGGGTGACGATGTTGCAAGTGTGGCAACCGTTTGGCCTCCAACCGACTGCTTGGCAGTGGTTGAGCGCGTCCGGAGGAGCTCGCTTCTTTGCCAGCATTTGAAGATGCTTAGGTTCTTTGTTTTATCTTTGAGCCGCGCCTTGCGGCGATTACCTTAACTTGTGTAATAATTTGAGACCTTAACGATGTTAGGTTTAATCACATTGCACTTGTTAAGAGCCGCGCACCCGCCTTTGTTGTTGAACTCGCGCAAGGCTCTATATTTGTTATCTATATTTAGTGAACCTTAGACACGTGTGGGTCGCACTTATGTCGGAAGGTGCTCTTGATTTGCGCTTGCTCTTTGTTGTGGCTAAAGATGTTAATCGGTTGCCCCTCACGCAAGTTGGCACGGTTAGCGTGGGTTTTTATTTGAAAGCGTGCTTGCGCTAGTTTGGCGTGTTTGGTGCAGGTGAAGGGCTCGACCTTGCGCCATCGTTTGAGCCGACGAGGCTTGGGGAGAGGGATTCGTTGAGGGCCTTGCCCCTTGGTGTGTCCTCCTCTCGCCGCACACGTGGCTAAGGGGCCGAGCCTTGCGGGAGGCCAGCCCGCGGCGATCACTTTGTTGACCCGTTGGTGCGTATTATTCTTATAGAATTCTTTCGCCTCTTTGAAGCGAGCAAGTTCTGGCGCTGTTTTTTTTTCGAGGACTTTTCCAGCGTGAGGAAGAAATTCAGTGCCTGAGTTTCTCGAGGTCTTTTCAGTACTTAGAAGAACTCCGATTTTGCATTTCTCAGGTCTTTTCCGGGTATACGGCCTTTGTTGGCCTTAGAGGTCGTTGCGCGGTAAAGAATCTTTGGTTCGTGCCGCGCGAGGTCCTCCAAGCAGGTTTTAGTTTGTCGAATAAAGGGCCATTTGCTGAGCCAATTTTGACATTTTGCACAGATCGTTGGGGAAACACACACTTTAAATAGCTTTGAAAGAGTTTTTACATGGGTCTCGCCTCATTAAAAACCTCACCTCCGTTAGGAGTCCCCTTGTGAGGAAAAGAGTGCGAGCCTTGTTTGATTGAAAAGTAAAAGTACGTAAGCGGTAAATGCCTTCGCCCTTGCTTACATCATGCTCGGGTTCCGGTTCTTACATGTCAAATGTAGAAGCGGCGGAGGTTGTCAATGTTCCAAGTGTGATCGGAGGTGACGCCTTCGCTTGACGTTAGGTAGAAGGAGCCTGCTCTTCCAGCGGCCTTGGCCGTGTAAGGCCCTTCCCACTTTTGCTGGAGCTTTCCTGCTGTTGCTGCGTTTGGCTTCCTCCTTAGCACCAGATCTCCGTCGTTGATTTCTTTTCTCACGACTTTCTGGTCTCTCCATCTTTTGGTCTCTGCTTGGTATTTCTCTATGTTGCAAAGGGCTTCGAGCCTTGTTTCTTCGAGCGTCTCCTTTGCGTACTCTTCGTCTTCTGCGAGTTCTTGTTTCATCACGCGCAGGCTTTGGTGTTCTATCTCTTCGGGTAGCATGGCTTCCTCCCCATATAGCAGCCTGAAGGGGGTATAGCCTGTTGCTCTGGATATGGTGGTGTTATGCGACCATATTACTCTCGGGAGTTCCTCCACCCATTTGCCCTTGCGCAAGTTAAAAAGCTTCTTAGATATTGCTGAGAATATGATTCCGTTTGCTCTCTCGACTGCTCCATTAGACTGTGGGTGGTATATAGAGGCGAAGGCTATCTTTGTCCCCATGCTTTCATAGAACTGTTTAAACTTCTCAGAGTCGAACTGTTTGCCATTGTCTACTGTGAGTGTGCTAGGTACTCCGAATCTGCAGATGATGTTTTGCGGTAAGAACTTCTTGGTCGACTCGAGGTTATGGTTGCCCGGCGGTTTGGCTTCAATCCACCTTGTGAAATATTCTACTGCGACAACCGCGAACTTGTTTGCACCTTGCGCTGGTGGTAGTGGACCTACCAAGTCCATTCCCCATCTTTGCAATGGCCAGGTTGGTGGGATTAGCTGTGTCTCCCGCGAAGGTCCTTTTTGATGGGCTGAAAAGTTTTGACAAGCTTCACAGGTTTTCACAATGTGTTCCGCATCTCTAATGTGCGTAGGCCAGAAGAAACCTTGCCTTAGGGCCTTCGCGAAGATAGCCCGTGGTCCAAGGTGCGAGCCGCAAACCCCAGAGTGTATTTCTTGGAGCAATTCCACCCCTTCCTACTGGGATATGCATTTCAACAGAGGTTGTGCGATGCCCTTCTTATACAACACACCTTCCATCAACACATAGTTTCTTGCCCTTCTTTGCGATTCTGGCGCTTCGTGTTTGTCTTTGGGCTTGAGGACGTTGTTTATGGTGTCTAGTATAATCTGCCTCCAATCTTCACTCACGAGTCGGCATCAACTTTGTTTTGCAAATTTTCCCCAGTGTTTTACGTTGATGGTGCAGTAGCGATCTTTGTAAAATGTTCCGGCGGGCAAGGGTTGGTAGTTTCTTTGGCCGCCTTACCGACTCATCCGCCTCGAGTTTTACGCCCCCTTGGAATATATTTTACCGTGAATCCTTGGAACCTTCGCTCCGACCCTCGAACTACCCGCGACAACGTACTTTGCTAATTCGGCTCTCGAGCTGTGTACTCCTTCTCAACTTGCCCTACTATGAGTTGGGAGTCCGTTCTTACCTCTAAGACTTGTGCTCCATGCGCTTTTGCTTTGTTGAGACCTAAGATCAGACCTTCGTACTCGGCCACATTGTTGGTTGCCTTGAAGTCTAGTCTTAGTGCATATTTTGTTTTGATTCACGAGGGAGATACAATGATAACGGAGGCTCTGGCGCCATTTCTTCCCCAGCTCCGTCGATGTAGCTTGTCCATAGTTGGTAGGCCGGTTGTTCGGCTTCTTTCGTCGAGGTGTCCAATCGCCATTTAAGTCGGCAAGGACTTGGGATTTTATTGCCGTCCTTGGTGTGTAGGTGATCTCATATTGAGAGTTCGGCTGCCCACTTTCCTATCCTTCCCGAGGCTTCTTTGTTTTTCAACACCTCGCCCGGCGGTTGTGAAGTTGGGACGGTGATCTCATGCGCTTGGAAGTAATGTTTTAGCTTCCTTGACGCCGATAGTACTGCGTGGGCGATTTTCTCAATTTACGTGTAGTTCGGCTTTGAACCGGATAGAGCCTCGGACACATAGTATACGGCTTTTGAGAGATTTGGGTTCCATCTTGTACTTCCACTATGAGAACCGCTTGCGCATGCGGCGAGGTTGCCACGCACAACGGGGAGTGGAGCTTACGGTTGGAACCGTCACCGATAGCTCGGTTGTTAGGTGCTCCTTGAGCTTGCGGAACGCTCCGACCGTTCGGGACCCCAACTTACTTTTTCGACCCTCCTGAGTGCTTTGAAGAAGGGAAAGCACCGTTCGCCGACTTAGATATGAATCGTTGAGGGCTGCAATTACGCCCTCAACTTCGAACTTCCTTCCCGGTCGAAGGCTCACTCATTTCCGAGATTGCCATGGTTTTCTCGGGGTTTGCTTTGATGCCTTCGGCGACTATATAGCCTAACATCTTCCCCTTGGTTACTCAGAAGACACACTTTTTTCGGGTTGAGCACGAGCCCCGCTCTCCTTAATTTGGTGAAGGTATCTTGGAGGTCATTGATATGATCGAGTCCCTCTTGCTCATTATGACTATATCATCTACGTAGGCTATGACATTGTCTTGCTTGGGACTTTCTTCCCCACCCTCGTCAAGGACCTTCTTCATCATTCTCGAAGGAGGCCCCTGCATTCTTGAGCCCCTCCGCCATTCTTTTGAAACAAGAGGTGCCGAAGGGTGTCGTGAAAGCTTGTTTTTCTTCATCTTGGGGGTTCAAATGCACACTTGGTGGTATCCGGAGAAACAATCCGGGGAGGGAGAACCTTTGGCATCCCGCGGCTCATCGACCGAGGTGTCTATTCCGGGTAAGGGAACGGGTCTTTCTTACATGCTTTGTTCAGATCCGTGAAGTCTATGCACATCCTCCACCTATCGTCCTTCTTGGGTACCATGACTACGTTTGCCAACCATTCTGGGTATTTTACTTCTCGTATTATGTTTGCATCCAATAGCTTTTGGACCTCCGCTTTGGCCGCCATGATTCTTTCGTCGGACATTTTCCTTTGCTTCTGCTTTCTTGGGCGCATGTTTTTCGTTTAAGTCTAAGGAGTGCTCGATAATGTCTCTGCTCACCCCTTTGAGGTCTGCGGTCGACCATGCGAAGATGCCTTTGTTTTTGTTCAAGGTTTCTAGGAGGTCTTGCTCTTCTTGTGGTGCTAAGTTAGCGCCGATTGTTACTTTCGATCGGGAGTCTTTGGGTCAAGACACACTTTCTTTGTTTTTCCCGGCAAGCAAGGTCTGTCTTCCCCTTCGGCATGTCCGGGGTTCGTTTGTTATGCTTGTCCTTTCTAGTGCATTCACATTGCGGTTTGCCTTGTATATTGCTCTTTCTATGTTCCTTGCGTCCTTAAAGTGCCGTTTACTTTTATCACCCATGCGGGGCGGGTATTTTCATGCAATGTATATCCCATGTGGATGACGGCATTGAACTTGTTGGTGAACCCTCGGCCAAATATGGCATTGTAGGGATAATACAAGTCTACTATGTCGAAGGTGATGTATTCTGTTCTTGCTACCTCTTGGTCCCCAAAGGATACGGGGAGCGAGATCTTGCCCAGAGCTTGAATCTGCCTCCCTCCGAATCCAATGAGCGGCGATTCTGAGGGTTGTAGTTGGCCCCTGCTAAGCTTCATTTGGTCAAAGGTACTTGCGAACAAAATGTCTGGCCAACTCCCCGAGTCCACTAGAATTCTGCGATCCCCCATGCGGCTATGTTGGCCTTGACCACCATTGCGTCAATATGAGGGTAGCTCTCTAGCTGCATGTCTTCCTCTGCGAAGGTTATGGGGACCTTGGACCAGTCGTTGTGCTTGAACGGTGCCTACATAGCCACGTTGTTTACCCGACCTCGGTGGTCTCTCTTACGCCTCTTTGACTCAAAGCCGATGGAGGATCCTCCCGCTATGGGGAGTATCATGCCAATAGTTGGTAGAGGGGTGTACGTTTACTTGGTTTTCGTGGTTTGGTTCATTCTTGGGTTGAGACGAATGCACACGCGGTGGAGGTGGGGTGGGACACTTGGTGGGGGTGGGTTACGAAAACCACCGGCAAGGTCTTTGAGAGAGTTGAGGCCGTCTGCCTCTATGTAAGTAATGTGAGATGCTCCCGGTGTCGGGGAATGACACGCCGGCCGCCGTAGTGCGGTTAACTAGCCGGCTTTGAGGCGTTGGGTGTGGGCGCTTGGCCAGGCAAAAACTGGATAATGGAAGCTGGGTGGGTGTGGTTGGGGGGGCGGGGTTATGATACGAAGGGTAGTCTTGCAAGGCCGGTGGCGGGGTGGGCTTGGGTGGTGCGGCCGATAGGGAGCGGAGGTATGGTTAATTTCCCTTGGAGGGACTCTTTGGTGGCGCGGAGGCGTCGTATGGCCGCCTTTGTACTTTGCTCTTTCCCTCGCTGGCTGGAGTTAAGGGCGGAGTCCCTAGATATGTGACCTTGCTCCTCTCCATGGATTACGCAATCTTGTTTTCTCGGTCTTTTTGGGCCAATTGTTTCCCGGGCCTCCGGCTTGGTTTGGGTCACTTTGAAGAGGGGCTTGATTCGGTGGTCTTTGGTCTTGGTTGGTTTCGGGCGCCCCCGTCCTTAGCATCCACCGTGAATACTTGGTTGCTCGGCCTTGCGCCGTCGGCTTCCCGCACCTTGCGCTCCTCTTTGGTTGCCCCTTGCCGGGCCGCCCCTATTCCGATTCGTGTTCCTCCAACCTCTTGCGGTAGTCGATGCCGGACTTGCCCCATTTTTCAAATTGTTCGCGACAACCTGCCGCATGGTGGTCGGCCTCTTCCGAGCCAAGTATGAGGCGAACCGACCTATCGCGCAAGCCTTTTATTGCCGCGTCTATGGCCACCGTCGTCGGGGACGTCCGGAGCCTTGGCTTTGATTTGCAAGAATCGTTGGAAGTAGTCCTTAAGCGGCTCATTACGCCCCTGCTTGCCTTTGGAAGAGGTCCATGGAGGTTAGCGACTCTTCGACATAGCCTTTGAAATTTGCCGAATTTTTGTCACGCAGATTTTCCCAAGAGTAGACGATTAGTTGGCTTCAAAGATTGTGTACCAAGATAGAGCGTCTCCTTCGGCGATTATGAAGGACTTGGCGAGTACATCGTCGTCTCCCCGGCGGATGCTATGGTCGCCTCGTAGCTCATGATGAACGGGTGCGGGTTGGTCCCGCCATTGAACCGCCCGGGAGTTGGATGGGCTTGTATCTTGCCCGGCCATGCGGTGCGTTGAAGCCCCTCGGGCATGTGGCGATTTTGGGTGAAGGCTCGGCGGTGGTCGACGAAGGTACTATCGGTGCGGTTGGCGCCAAGGGAGGCAAGCGAGCAAAGGTGGCACCAAGGCTTGTGGTGCGTGCGAGGGGAGTGCGACTTAAGGCGAGGCAAGACGGGTATCTTTGAGGATCTCTCGCTTGTAGCAAGGCCATCTCTGTCTAAGCTCGCCGCTTGTGGTGAAGCTTCTTGGGCCCTTTGCGCTGAATGAGTGCTTCGACCCTTCTCTCTTTTTCTGTCGTAAGGCTTGCGGCTCAACCCGTAGCCGTTGGAGCTCGCATCTGGCGGTTGCGAGTGTGCCTCCCCCGCCGCCCCCGTAGGCGCGTGGGGGCTGCATCGATGGTTTCTTTGCTCCACCGGTTCCCCCGATTGCTCCGTTGCCCACTTCCTCCGCCGCCGAAGGACGGGGCTCGGTTCTTCTTCCTCACGATCCTCCTCGGCGGGGGGTCCTCGTCTTGAGTGGCGTAGACGCTCCCCCTTCTTGCGGGCGGGCCTTGGTTCTCGAGGTGCGGCGGGGGAGCTCGCGAAGGAGCCTTCGCCTTTCTTTGTAGACCATGTTTGTGAAACTCGTGAGGTGATCCTTCGGGCCCCACGGTGGGGCGCCAAATGTTGGGGTCGTGACTCCAAACACGAGCCCTACGCCGGCCGAGGCCTTGCGCGGGCGATCGTTGATCGAAACCTTGCGCCGTGAGGTCCGAGGCCCGACGCCAAGGGGATTCGCTCTTGGATTCCCGCCGACCGATGCCTCGGGCGAGGGATGACGACAACTAAACGAGAGATGACGTAGTAGAGAAATTAGGGTTTCTTTTACTACCTCACCAACCGTCCTTTACAATGGGAGCGTGTCTCCTTTTTATAGATAAACGTACATGCCTCGGTGAAATTACCGACGGGCCTGCGAATATGCTACTACGAATATTCCTACTACTCAAGAGCTCCCGGGGCATTCTCGGGCTCCTATTCTAGCCGACAACGGAGGCGCCTCGTCGGGCTCGGCCAAACCGCCTTTGGGCCCGGCTTTGGGAAACTTCATGGCCGGCCCAAGGGCGGGTCCCCTATCGATCTGCGCCGGGCTCAAGCCGCGCAAGGCTCCTGCCTCGCTTGAGACGGCCGCCGCCGGCGGAGAGCGAACGAGGGGCATCGCGAAGGTCCGGCTCCTCCTCGCTGCGGTCGCCCGCCGCCGGCCACCTCCAAGCTCGTCATCGCCGGGCCAAGCTCCCACCCCGCGCGCCACTCCGCCCCGGTGGGAGACTCGGGCGGGCCGGCCTCGTGCTTCCAGGAGGGAGACCGGGCGAGGCGGAACCGGCCGGGGCGCCGCCATCTCGCGACACCGGTGGGCGAAAGGCACGCGGGCTCCTCTAGGGCGGCGGAGGTGGTGGTCCCGCGGCGCCCACGCCTCCGTCGAGGGCCCTCGAGGCGGCTCGGCGATGACCCTAGGGCGGGGCCCACTTTGTCACCGGGGCGGGTGCCTCGCGCGCGCCGGGCTCCGGGCGCGTCGTGGCCGGCGGTTCCTCACGGGAAGCCTTGCGCGGGAGTCGTCGTCTTCGGCGAGGGGAGCCAGCGCCCGGACACAACGCCGCAAGTCGGGCGGGGGCCTTAGCGCGTCGTTCGGCGCCCCGGCCTTGCGCGGGAGAGGCGGGCGGCCTTGCGGCCGCGGCCCGGCCTTGCGCGCGGTGGCCGGGTGGCCTCGCGCACCAAGTCTGGGCCTCGGCGTGTAGGAGGTAGGGGCAGGTCCCACGGCGGTCTTGCGTGGGTGCCTTGCGCATCGCGGCAAATGAAGGCCTCGCGCCCAACCTTGCGTAGCTAAGCAGAGGCCGGACCTTGCGGCAAGGTGAGCCCGAGCTCGCCTCTCTTTCCTGCACTTAGAAACAAACAACAACAATCCTACTAATCGTGTTATTCGTCGCGATGCCTTGCAGGCTCATCTC
>JADLZK010007380.1:0-40194 GCA_015847255.1 Hyparrhenia diplandra | reverse complement strand
ACATTATTTGGCACTACAAGTGGAATTATGTCAATAATAAATGTATATGTGTGTAGTAAGGTATAGTTTCACCCCCTTATTGGTAGAATGTTGACGTTAAAAATATGTCGTTGGTGACCGTCAACAGCCTACCGGATGGCTCATGATCGACAAAAGAACCCTCTTGCCCATGATAGCTTAAATCCGCTGGACGATACTAAGCGTGAACAAGACTTCTTGCAATAATCTAAATCCGCCCGACGATACTAGACATGGTGCAAGGTTGCTCTGTACTTCCGGAGGTCGAGGGGTCGATGGTTCCTCTTGCAGTAGATCGACGACATGACTGGACTCGAAGGGTGGCCGGAGCCAAGGCACGGAGCCGGGTTGTTTGTATTGAATGTTTGGTTGGTTTTTTGTTACAGATGCCGGGGGTCTTATATTTATACCCTGGGCTTATTGAGTCCTAACTAGTTATGAATAATAACTAACAAAATATCTAGCTAAGATACATTGTCCTCCAAGTCTTCTCGGTGTCGTGGTCTTGTACGCGATGTGGGCCCTTGCCCTGGGATATTCCTCCTGATGCTTTTCGCTTCACGCTCAGCTCCCTTCTTAGACTCGTGCTCCTTAGCCGAATGGCCAAGCTTCCCGGATGCTACAAGTGTTGTAGCAGCTTCCTTTTGCTAGCCGAATGACCCCTTACCGAATGAACGCGTGCTGGCCTACCATCATCCAAAGCTCTACCAAATTTTGGTGTTAACATATGCCCCCTCAATTTTAGAGTAAAGAGGCCTTTTTGCTCAAATTGACCACGATCCGTCAAAACTTCAGGCCAATTCTTTTAACCGGGCTAAAATCACCGAGGCCTATCTTCCTGAATTTTCCTGTGACACGGTTTCAACTTTTCAACTTCCTCTTGGGACTTGTGCCACCGAAATCTCCACCAATGTGAATCGGCAAAACAATCCATTTCCGCTTCTTAGGCCAAGTATCAAATAGCCCCTTTTATATCTGCCTTGTTGTTTATAGGCACAAGCAATTCCCACCGACCAAGAGTAGATCATCGATCTTGCTCCATATCTCCTAACTCCATCCCTTTTCTTCAAGATTTGAGGCACACAATGGTTTTGGCAATGGAGTAGATCTCTTTTTCTTTATATTCTGATGCCTATTTTATGCCGAATCCGACTCTGTCCTTCCTCAACGATATTTGAAGCCCCTCGTGATGCTGAAATTGCTGAGCTCCGCCGCCAACTCTCAGCCCGGTCTGAGGCGCCTCAGATTGGAACGCTGAAGCCCATGAACAAACTGTCGAAGATATGGAAGACATTGAAGAGGATTTGGATCTTTTTACAAGGAAGCGGAGATTTTATGAACGGAACTTCAATCGTAAGTTCTTGAAATTATTTCCTCATATTAAAATGCCTCCCCCTCTTTTATGAGTCTTTAATCATTTTTCCTTCTTCAAATCTCCTCAAGGCCTGCTGGGAAGGCTTGCTACTTTGATTGATGCTTCTCGTCGGATGATAACAAATGATGGAGACACCGGGCCCCGACCACCAAATGAGGGTGCGAGGAGGCGCATCTGAGGCGCTGAAAGAAGTCTATGATAGTTTCTTTAGAAATGATGACGTGTAATTCTGCTGTATCAATCATGTCTCTCCTTCCAACTTGATGAGAAATCAGTTTCATCTTTTCATCACTTGTTTTTTATGGGCATGTCATTCCAAACCGACTTTCACGGACTCCGATCGAAGTGTTGTCGAATCGCTCCACCTTGCTATATGTTCAGAAAACTTGAGTGACCCAACTCGGCCCATTTACTATTTTTTTTAGGTCCATTATGCACTCTTAAGCCCACACGATGCTTTCAAGGTTAAAAAAATCTTTCCTTATTAACTCCAAGACTCAAACTGCCTTTGCCTTCCGGTCTCTTCACCTTCTTCCTTACCAAGTGGCGGGAAAAAAAACCCTCAATTTCGACAAACATCCATGGCGGGCGGAGACACCAACGTGGCAAGCGTCCAATTGAGGACGAGGCGATGGGAGCCGAGTTCCTCATCGGCAGCGCCTTGAGTAAGAGAATCCATTTCCCCTTTCTCTTAACAACTCTTGGCTATTTACTGTTCATCTTCTTGCTCCCAATCCCGATTTAACACATTTTCTTGATTTGATTTTTCTTTTCGATCGGGCCAGATCCCCTTCCGTTTTCCCAACGCTGCCGGGCTCTCCCCCCTTCCTCAATCAGAACCTTCCTCCCCAATTTTGGAGTACCCTTCTGATCCGGAGAAAGACCTATGGTATCTTCAGGAAAAGGAGAAGAAAGAAGAGATCATTGAGGAGTTTGGTGATTACTCCATGAAGGCTTGCATCAAGAATCTTGATCGGGGAGGACTCCATCGAATTTGCGGCACTATCTTGGTTAATTTTTCATCCGAGCTTTGTCTCTTGTATCATATTCCCTCCATCTAATTTTGTATTGGTTCATCACAGCTTTTGTTTGAAGAAAACCGGTAGCTTCTAGCGTAAATTGCTCGGCCGCAAGCCGGCAATGCTCGCCTCGGCAGCCACCTCCATTCGTGTTCTTTTACAAAGTGAAGGCACATGGCGAGGCGGTGGCGGAGCGTCTTGAAGACATAGCGGACAACCGCATCGACGAGGTTGCCATCCAAGGCATGCATCGGGGAGCGGCTATGAGTTTGACAGCTGTGTCAACTCAAACCGGTGAAGACTACTCGATTCATCCAGTCGGCTTCCATGAGGCTCCAGAAGACATTGACAACATCGGCGAGTTCATGGATGTTTATGAAGACCATGCCACCGCTGTAGTCTTGTCCAATGAGCCGCAGTTATATTTTCAACCTCTTGGAGGATTAGTTTGTATCTAGGATGAACCAATCAATGAAATTCCCTTCGGCCGAATCCTTAATTCCTCTGGCTGTGTACCTCTTTTGAAGAATCCAGGGAAGAAATGGAAGCCCATGACCAAGTTTTTTATGCCGAATAGCATTTAGGATTAGATCCAAATAGCAAACTTTGGTGATGTATTCGTCAATGCCTCTTGTAATGGATGCTTGGAACTTTTGAATAAAGATCTTTTATCTCCACATCCATATATGTTTTATATTTTTTTTTTTGTACTAAAAAGCGACATAACAACATTTATGCGGTGTTCTCCAATTCTCATGGAGTATTTTTTCTCGCTAAAGGCGATGATTTGCACATCGGCTATCTCTTGTGAATAAAACAAACTCCTTCGCTTTAAATCACTAGATCACATGTGTCGGCCAATCACATTTGTAATGATCGATTCCCTTAGAGTCGACATGAAAATTTTCCTTAAAAGTTGTTGTGATAGCCCGACGATCTCGATCGGCCGTTGGTCTTTAATAACAGTACCGACGGGACCTTCTTCCCAATCTACGCCTGAGAAGCACTCCACGCCTTCGTATTCCCGCAACGATGGCTCGATTCTTTGCAATGCTAACCGAATCGTCAGCTTGCACTATCTCGACATCATCACCGTTCCATTGGATGAGGACTTGATGCATGGTGGATGGAACGCAACAGTTAGCATGAATCCAATCTCTTCCAAGTAACAAGCTGTAGGACCCCTTACTGTCGACCACAAAGAAGGTAGTGATCAAAGTCTTTGAGCCGATCATCAACTCAACATGAACGGCTCCATGGGTATCTGAAGGATTTCCAGCAAAGTCTCTGAGTACAATGTCTGTCTTGAGCAAATCCTCCTTAGTCATCCCCAGCTTCCTGAAAGTTGTATATGGCATGATGTTGGTTGCAGCTCCCCCATCGACGAACATATGAGTCAGAGGTTTTCCATTAACATATCCCTTCAAATAAAGAGGCTTCAAATGATTATGCTTCCTAGGTTCACGTCAAATACAGCCTGTCTTGATAGAGCCAACTGTCCTAGGAGATCAATCATCTCTTTGCTGTCGAAATCAGAATAGGCCTCTTCATCTGAATAAGCATCTTGTTTCTCTAGTTCATCAGTAGCTTGCTCGATTAGGTGCCGCAAACTCAATAGGGATGTAGAATACAATGCTAACATCCGCGAGAGCCCACTTGCCGAATACTCCTCTACCGAATGAGCCGGTTTCCCGAGTTTCCTTCTTTGGGCGCCATACCGGCTTGCGTTCAGCTGTTGCTTCCTTGAGCTCCTTGTTCCTGAGACGCTGGACTCTTCTCTTTTGGCTTTTCCTTAAGCCGGGGAGGGCACCACTTGTCCTTTTCGCCACACATACTCTTGAGGAGAATCCATGTCATCATCGAGAATCTTCCACATCGGCCCATGCTTGATCTGCAATCCTTTTCTTGACATGAGGTGTCTTGTCTTTATTTTTTAAGTGTCGATCATCCTCTGGGAAACGTGCCCCCGGTCTTTCTTGGATAGGGCCGGCGGGTTGACTCGTGCTATGCGTACCCGTGGTACTGCTCACTACATTCAGGACAATTGTTCCTAGCAGGCAGTTTCAAGCCTTCATTCCAGCAATGCCTAAAGAAAGGGCAATCCCAATGAGACTCCTCTCGCTCTTTCATGTACTCCTCCTGCTCTTGGTGATAAATCTCTTCTTCATATCTCTGCTACTCCCTAGCAAGCTGTTGTTCTCTACGATATTGCTTCTCTTGCTGCCTTTGCCATTTGTTCAGCAGTATACGAGATGTTACCCTTGGTTTGGAGGTTTCTCCTTTCTCTGTTCGGCTATTTGGAAACCGAACACGCTGCTGCTGGAGCTCTGCACTGGACACTTGCCGACTAGGGTCTACCGAACCACTTTGTTTTGCTTTTTCAGAAATCAGCACTTTCATTGGGGCTTTGCCCTTAGGATCACTGGCAGAAACTATGCACGAATCAAAAGCAATCATATTTGTAGGAAAGGGCTCCTTGTCCACCTTCATACTTGTTATTGAACTTGAGGAAACCTATTTGTATTGCTCTCCCAGAATCTGTTGCTTGAAGATTCGGCAGTCGATAATGTTGTGAGTGATCATGTCGTGGAAGCCACGGTATCTGCTAGTCTTGACCCAATCTGGATGCTTCATAGAGTGATTCTCTGGTAGCTTGATCGTCCTTCTTTAACCAAGAACTCAAAGAGCTTCTCCGACTTGGAGACGTCGAAGTCATATGCTCCCTTGAGTGTTTTCATCCGGCGGTTGACTGGATAGGCTCCTTGCCCAAGCAAACTTCATTAGGCGCTATGTCCTCCTGGCCATCGCCTTCATCTTCAACTTCTTCTAGGAAGCGGTTGTATGTCTGATAAGATACGTTGCCCCCCTTAAATCGAGTATCCTTCTTGATGCTCTGAACCGACTGGCCATGAGTGGCGAGGCACCTTGAGAGCGCCCAAGGTCATCAAACTCCATGCCCGGCTAGCTTCTCACGATAGGCGGATGCATGCCACGTGCGGCTACAGCCGACAACCGATGGTCCGGCAAGTTCAGAGAATAACATGAGTTCTTTGTCTCCCTAAACCTACGCAAGAACTCTTGTGGTGTCTCATTGTATTTCTGTGTCAACCCCATCAAGTCAACGAGCTCTTTTGAAGATCTCTAGATTGGTTTTGGCTAATTGATGACATCCTTAGGACTAATCTCTCCATGCTAAGTGTTTAATTAGTTGGAGATTGGTCAAAAACCAAGTGTGATGCACGGTGGTCATGGTGGATGGATCGTGGTTGATGTTGAAGAACCAAACATACCATCCACATCCACACCAACCCACTCTACCTCCACTAGTAGTGATGAAAAGATTTTAGACTCATCATTATTAGTTGAGAATGAGACTCTCAAGAGAGAGGTGGATGAGCTCACCCACGCCTTGGGTAAGGCATATGGTGGGGATGCCAAGTTGCTTAAGTGCCTGGGTAGCCAAAGATTTTCCCTTAACAAGGAAGGTCTAGGGTATATCCCCAAGAAAGGCAAGAAGGCATTTGTGACTCCAAAGCCTAGCTTTGTGAAGAGCAACGGTTCCTATTGCTATAGATGCAAGCAAGTTGGGCATCAAGAGCAAGAATGTGCTAAAATGAACACCAACAAGAAAGCAAACAAAGTGCATTCAATTTGTTTTTTGATTCATGTTATTTGCTTACCAAGAGGGAGAATGGTGTAAAGGCAAAGTTCATTGGTACACCAATTATGGGACCAAAGAAGAAGTCCATTTGGGTGCCAAAGGCTTTGGTGACTAACCTCAAGGACCCAAGCAAGGATGGGTACCTAAATCTCATTGATTTGATTTGTAGGTGGATTACAAGTCCGTGAGGGAGGCATTGGATTCTTGATAGTGGGTGCACTCAACACATGACCGGTGATGCTAGAATGTTCAACTCTTTTGACACAAGTTCAAGTGGTGGTAGTATCACATTTGGTGACAATGGTAGAGGCAAGATTAAGGGTCATGGCAAGATTGAGATCACAAGTGATTTGAGCATATCCAATGTGGCACATGTTGACAAGGTGAACTTCAACTTGCTCTCAGTAGCACAACTTTGTGACCTTGGTTTCAAGTGCATATTTGGGGTTGATGACATTGAGGTTGTTAGCATGAAAGACTCAAAGTTGATGTTCAAAGGTTTTTTAGCATGACAATCTCTATCTAGTTGACTTTGGCACAAGTGAAGCAAAATTGAGTACATGCTTGCTCTCCAAATCAAGCATGGGTTGGCTTTGGCATAGAAGGCTAGGACATGTTGGCATGAAGCAATTAAACAAGCTTGTAAAAAAGCACAACCTAGTGAGAGGCTTGGATGGAGTTGAGTTTGAAAAGGACAAGCTATGTGGTGCATGTCAAGCAGGGCAAGCAAGTGGGCAACACTCATCCTAAGAAGAATTTCATGAGCACTTGCAACAAGCCATTTGAGTTGATGCACATGGATTTATTTGGTCCAACCACATACACTAGCATTGGAGGCAATAAATATGGATTTGTGATTGTGGATGACTTCACTAGATATACATGGGTATTCTTTCTCAATGACAAGAGTGACACATATTCTATCTTCAAGACTTTTCTCAAGCAAGTGTGCAATGAATATGATGTTACCATCAAGAAAGTGAGAAGTGACAATGGTAGTGAATTCAAGAATACAAGAATTGAAGAGCTATGCAATGACTATGGCATTAAGCATGAATTCTCACCTACCTACACACCACAATCCAATGGCCTAGTTGAGAGAAAGAATAGGAATCTCATGGATATGGCAAGGTCAATGCTTAGTGAATATGATGTGAGTCAATCATTTTGGGCGAAGCAATCAACACCGCATGCTACTACATCAACCGATTATATTGCCATCCAATGATGGGGATGAGACACCCTATGAGCTTTTGAATGGAAGAAAGCCAAGTATTGCTTACTTTAGAGTCTTTGGTTGCAAATGCTACATATTGAAGAAAGGCACTAGATTGGGCAAGTTTGACAAGAAATGTGATGAGGGCTTCTTGCTTGGTTATTCCACTACAAGCAAAGCATATAGAGTGTGGAATAGCACTAGTGGTCAACTTGAGGAAGTGCATGATGTTGAGTTTGATGAAACCAATGGGTCTCAAGATGAGGAAGAAAATCATAATGATGTTAGTGGAACTCAATTGGTAGATGCAATGAAGAACATGGACATTGGACACATCAAGCCAACTCAAGTGATTGATGTTGGTGATGACAAAGATCAAGTGCTCTCATCTCCAATGGGTCAAGCTAGTGGTTCTCAAGTGCAAGATCAACAAGCTAGTACATCTTCTCAAGTGCAAGGCACATCAAGTGATCAACCAAGCTCAAGCAATCAACTACCAATACTCCAAAATACAAGTGTTGCTAGAGATCACCCAATTGATCAAATTGTTGGTGACATTGCTAGTGGAGTACAAACAAGAGGAAGGCTTGCGGCATTTTGTGAGCACTTTGCATTTGTGTCACAAGAAGAGCCGGAGAAGATTGATGATGCCATGAAAGATGAAGAATGGGTTTTGGCAATGCAAGAGGAGCTAAACAACTTTGAAAAAATGAAGTATGGGAGTTGGTGGAAAGGCCAACCAACTATAATGTCATTGGAACCAAGTGGGTGTTCAAGAATAAGCAAGATCAAGATGGCATTGTGGTTAGAAACAAAGCAAGACTAGTTGCACAAGGCTACACTCAAGTTGAGGGTCTTGACTTTGGTGAAACATATGCTCCGGTGACAAGATTAGAGGCAATTAGAATTCTATTAGCCTATGCATGTGCCCATGACATCAAGCTATATCAAATGGATGTGAAAAGTGCATTTCTCAATGGCTTCATCAATGAGCTTGTATATGTTGAGCAACCTCCCGGTTTTAAAGATTCACTATGTAAAAAAGGCTAATAACCGCCAGTGAGCCCAGAGATGCAACTAATAACGTGCGTTTATACTGTCATATTACTGACGCGTGGTTTGGGCGGCGTCGATAATAGGTGTCGGGCGGTCCCACCCGACCAAACACGCGCGCGTCTGAAATAAGGGTAATTATAGACGCCGCGATATAACCGAGCGCCCGCATTTTCCGTTCGACGCATTTCCGTTCTCTGGATACGAGGCGCATTGCCGTGACGAGGCGCCTTTTTCAAACCAAGTGTCCGCAAGATTCACCATATCTTAGACGCGTTTAGGCACAGACGCATTCTTGGAGCGATTAGATGCGTGGATACGAACACTAATTCAGACGCGTGTTCGTGTACAGACACTCTTTTGGTACCACCCGTGCATACGATTCGCGAGTGTTACGTACACGCGTCTCTTCACGTGACGCTTGAATGTACGAAGGGTCTGTAATCGGTCACTAGTATTACGGCCAGCGGCGTTTAGATTCAGACGCGTTTTACGGCAGCGCCCCTGCATCCGCAGCGTTACCGACGCGCGGCGAATTTTCAGACGCTGCTTTGCGTATTAGCCCCTCGCCGTATCCGTACCGCTACGGCTGGCGAATTTCAGACGCGTTTAGTCAAAACGGCCGTCTATACCGCTCAAACTATTGCGCATACTGACCGATAAATGTACGACGGTGGCGGGTGCATCGTGAAATCAGAATCCCGCCGCGGGAGAGATATCGCGCGTTTTGTTAGAGACGATTTGTATCACCAGTGTCTCGTGGATACACAACTGCTTTTACGCACGCGTGGTAGTGTAGAGACGTGCGAATCGACAGTGTCCGTAGAATGTTCGAAATATTGCGCACGGCGTGTCAATATACGCACGCGGCAGTACAGGCGCCGTAACTATCACGTCCATTACGGTCGCACATTTGACGAGACGGTTTATAGCAACAGGTGTCTATACATATACGGGATTGTTCTGCACGATTGGACCCGTATGCCCGTCGATCCCGACGTTTGTAGGAGTGCGACGCGATTGGTAGTGGTATGTGTCTGGTAACTAGAGTATCTCACCTACGACATTGGATAAAGACAAAAGTTCTATATATAATACATTACCCAAAGCCGAATGTTCTTTTTTACAAAGACAGTTTACTACGATTTATGGTACATTAGCATTCGTAAGGAAGTCATAACCATGCTTGATCCGAACCTGATTAGCAATCTCAAAGGACGGAAGGCATCTATCTTTGGCGTAGTTAATCTGATTCGACAACCGAAAGTCCCCCATCGGTGGTGATCGATGGAGTCGCCGTCCTTCTTCTGGCGCTTCTTATGCTTCTTCTTCTTCTTCTTCGACGAGGAATCAGTAGAACCGCCGACGCTTAGAGTATCCAAATGAGGGAGACACTCTCGTTCTCGCGATTCTTGTACTCGTTAACATCAAGAGCGTGGCACAATAAGTTGTAAGTCTCGTGGATTGGAGAGGCGGACCCCGCATCAACTTCAAAGGCGTTCAGCGTCCCTGCTTATGGCCGCCCCAGGTGAACACATGGCCCTCATCTTGAAGAAAGTGGTTCAAAACCTGGGGTAACCGGCCCCACCGTGCACTTGATATACAAGGCATCGATGGCCAACACACATCGATTTGTAACAACGAGATCTGAATCGCTGCGTTTTGCCAAACTCGTTGGGAGGAAGAATCAACCACTCCGGTCGAGGCCAACGAGCATACCCGCATCCGTTTGGACTTTGGACACGGTTACCTCGGATTTCGTTGATGAAGTCCTCCACGACCGTGGCATCGCACGCGTGATCGCCGTGTCGATGTCCGGGGTATCCGTCACGGCGGCGACCACATCTCGGCCGGCAAGTCGCGCGGTCTCCGGGCATCGTGCTTTGCCGATTCTTTGAGATGACTCCATTTCTCGTGCGCTTCTTAAGTAGATGGGGTCTCAAATGAGTTGCCGGGCCGCGAATGGTTGCGAAGGTTGAGTTAAATCCGTTGGAACTTGTGAACATTCCATTAATCGTTGTGGAAGTTCAAATGATGGATTGATGCAATGGTGCATCCATTTTTCGAGTTCGACGTGGTTTTGGTGTGGATGCGTCGTGGGTACGAGAGTTGGCCGATGCGAGTGCGATCGGGAGTGGGAGGCGAAGTCGCCTAGAAGTAAGCCCTCCTCTGCGGCCTCCACTTGGTGGAGTTTGGCTCTAGTGCCCGACGACGATTGGAAAGCGGCTTTTAGTGGCGATAACGAACGGATCTCGAAGGCTGCGAGGAAGATGAACAAGAGCTTTCTACTTCTCTGTAATTTTTCTTTTCTTGTGGATCCCGCTTGTAAATGGGCGGTGTAATGCGTTGAGATAAATACATTTTCCTTCTCAAAAAAAAATCGCGTTGTGCAACCGGCTTTTATTAGTCGGCTACATATGCATATGTACGCATGTGTGGTTAACAAGTTGTACGCACAAGCTTCTAGTCATCATATATTTTCTCAAACCGAACAACCCGGCCATCGAGTTTGCGTCATCACATTGTTTTAATACTACCCTAGCTAGTACATGATCACCAAAAGTAAGACAAAGCTTCTAGTCATCATATATTTTCTCAAACCGAACAACCATCATCGAGTTTGCATCATCACATTGTTTTAATACTATCCTAGCTAGTACATGATCACCAAAAAGTAAGTCAAGACAAAGATAACATCAATCACATTGTGTTGTCGGCATCGTAGGCATGCCACCCCGCCAGTACTCAACACCGGCCTCAACAACTGGCACGCGAGCCTATGCATCATGAGCCTCGTCTTCGCTCTCGGCCTTCCTCTTGATGAGATCCTCAACAGCCCAAACAACTTCAAGAGAGCTTCGCATGAACATATATATGAGGGATCCGGATGAGATCGTTCGACAAAAACAAGTCACAAATCGTCAAATCACAAGCATCGCTCATATATTTGGTCATTGAGAAACCGGCTTTGTAGTGAAATAAAGCATGCATGCATGCAAAGTGAACTATGCCAAAATTGGTGGCCGAGAACTACCATTGTATTCACGGATCTATGCCAAAACAAAATGGCCAAAATTGGTTTTCTCAATTTAAACAAGGCATGCATGTAAGTGAACTATGCCAAAAACGGCAAAAACCTGGCGCCGAACTACCATTATTCTCGTTAAGTATGCCAAAAAAGTTGGCCTTGGCCAAGCCACCAAGCCAAAATGGGTTTTCTCAATTAAGGCCGCTTTCAACCAAATTCTAAAACTAGTAGTATAACCGAAGCTAAACGGTATTGGTCTTCATATGACATATGGCATTAATACCGCGCCAACGACGATCTTGCTTCCATCTCCTTCGCCGTCGCCTCCAGGCTTCTGGCTCCTTGCCTCGACGCCACCTGCCGAGGACTTCTCCGCCCTCGCCTCCGCCTCCCGCTTCCGGCTCCTTTCCTCGACGCCGCCGAGGACTTTTCCTTCGCCCCCGCGTCCGCCGGCTTCCCGGCGGAGGCCGCCTAGACGACGCCTCTTCCGAGCGAGGAAGCAGACTCAACGACGCCGCTTCCGAGGGCGAGGAAGGAGGACTCGACGACGACGTCGTTGAAGGCGGGGCAGCATGTCCTCTTTCCTCCATCGCCACGCTCCCGACGATACCCCTCCGCATCACCGCCGCTAGGGTTTCCAAGTTACTAGTGAGCGAGGCGATTCCGCCTTCCTCCCCACCGAGGCGGCCCGGATGCCTTGCTTCTTGTACCCCGTGGAGGCGGCCGGGATGCCTTTCTTGTACCCGTGGAGGCGCCGGACGCCCTTGTTGAACCTTGGCGAAGTCCTCACCACCGTTTCCACCCGGGACGAGGAACCGGGGCGAACCTCCCCGTATTCATCTTCGACGGCGGCGGGGAGGGGAGAGGGCGAGGAGGAATGGAGGTGGCGACGCGCGGGCGGGGAAGAGGCTAGGAGCACGGGCGGCGGCGCGCACAACGCTGGAAGGCTCCTATGCGTAGAAGAGTGGAGACCGAGAGGCGGAGTGAAGGAGTATATATATATAGATATATATATATATACGACGCGGTATATATATATGACCGATGTGTGTAATGGCACTAAGAGTCCGAGACAGCTATAGTAGTTCTTGTTCTTGCATAACATGAACTTGCCGGTTTGTGATAGAGCCGGGTGCCACCAAAAGCATTGATATTACGCATACATAAAAATACAAACCGTGATCGCTAAGGTCCCAAACGCCGTAACACAACTATCATACGTATGGGCTAAGTCAGGTTTCACCTCAACTCAACAAGGTTTAGGGCACACCCCTCGTGCGCATGATGATACAAAGATTTTGTTCTTGCATAACCTAAATCTAGCGAACCACAACAAGTGATGAAGTCATGCGGGCATGAAATCATTGCAACTCCAATTGGTAATGCCGGGATGGATACGACCAACTTGATACAAAATATAATACATTACAGATACATTGATCTCGGTAAGCAAACAATATACCATTGTTCATATTCATGGGGCATCCCTCACATGACAACTCGATGCAAAACAGAATCTTCGCTTTAGGGAGCGTGTTAGGTAGTAGTCGTGAAGATGAAGCTAGTGTCGCTAGGCGGGCACAAAATCAAGTCCTTGAAAAACAAATCTAGGGCCCAATTTTCTTTCTCGTGCATACAAAAAAGTAGACCATGAAGCAACCCACACCCACATAACCTGACTACGCAAATTCACAAATGGAGACGAAACACTTCCAGGGATTTTTTAGCTATCTCTTTACCATACTGCATTGCACCAGAGCCATTTTTCTCAAGATTCAAGCAACGGATCTACCCGCATAGAACCAAATTAAAAGTATGTTATAAATGGTAGAGATTAGAGAATGTAGGTCGTCATAGCACATTACAATTCTCGAATTAGTATGTAAATAATTTTTATCTTAACATGCATGATGCATCACCGGCCGATGTAAAACAAGAAAGGCATGTATGCAACAATAGAATTAAATATAGCTATTTGTGTCCCGTGCGCCGTGAAACACAAGATTCTATTTTTGCAACCGCACGTGCATAAACACAAATACAAGCAATGTGGATCGCTCACCAAAATTATCGATTCAGCTTGGAAATAAATGGAATAAAAATGGTTTGACTACCTCTAGAGAAGACATGTAACTAACGCACGGATACGATATATATGTGAAAAGCTAATTCTCGCAAATATACACTTTGGGCAATAGAGGTTCAACCATATGGCTTTTTGCCTCGCTTGTCGTGAATCTAATGCTCACAAATTGTTTGAAAGGAAAGCCACACGAGTAAAAACATGTCTTAAAATTGAGGACCTAGTGTCTCATAGCATCAAAGACATAGTTTATCTATGCAACACCGAATATTGTCGGTTCGACAAATTTCCATGTATGTAAATCATTATGTATGAAGTATAGCAAAATTAACTTATAATAGTCATTGTGCTATTAAACCCACTTCTTGTTTGCTATAGTTAACCTACCTTGCTACTATTCTATCTCAATAAACAATGCAGATGACGAATTGCTTTGCTAGACTGTCCAAACACCTCCTTGCTGCTATTGCTAACCCGCCTTTACTAATACTTACCGTCCAACAAAAAAAAATCAGCAAGCAAAAGCCAAAACCGCCCATGTGAAAGGACTATAATTTTGTCACCGTTTGCAACTCAAATTAAGCCATTTTCATAAGCTTAGTGGTAAATTTACCAAAGAGGTCAAAATAAAACTAATTGGCATAAACATAACCAAATCCATCCAATGTAACTATTCCCCACTCGCAACAAACAAAAACTAACTTGAACCCAATTTACAATACCTAACCAGCCAGGCTAAATCGAAAAATAACTCAACTAAACCGGGAAATGCGCATAACAAAGAAATGCAATCTAATAACTAAAAGCTTCAGTTATATGTAGAACCGCCAATCGTAGAGGAACCATACCGGCAGGGACAAATTGTAGGCCTAGCATAGCTCCTCCACACCATAGATGTAGCACCCCCTTGAATCCCCTTCAGCAAATCAGAGATTTAAGCATTAGGTAACTACACGTAAAAATCAGTTAATTAATTCAAAGCTATATAAGAATAGAACAATCATCGTCATATATACTTTGCCGTGCTATATTAGGCAACTAAAATTTGTCATATTTTGCAATGCTATGTTAGGTTAATTCATAGGTAACTACAAATTCAACCACGAAAGTGACAATGTTCAGGTTATTACCTTGTTGCGGACCAACCTTAAATTGAAATGGGAGTGTTCTCAGAAAGCCGATGCCAATTCATGAAAATATGGCCTTGGAATATTCTTAGATGCAATACTTTAATGACTGTCCATTAGCAATACATATGGTCACTGCTAACACAAAGGACAAATTTCAGATCAGTACATAGTTGTTTACATGCATGAAGAAGTGCACCATTGAGTAGATATCAACGTCTTGCATACCTTCAATATCTGTACAACATTCAGATATATTGCTTTGTTTCACATCTCGCACCGAAAAGGCAAGCCCGGGGTGGATTCACTTCAAGCTTTGTCCGATACGCCTCTACGCTGGATTCGGGAAGCAATGGCGCCGCGCCTCTTCACCGGCAAGATGCCCCGCACAATGTGGAAAGACAAGTTCTTCTTCATCAGATCCGTTTTTGTCTACAGTTTTTGTCTTGGCTCATATCGATTGTTTAGTTGTTTAAAAAAATTTAAGATAACTCACCCCGTTGCACTGGATGAAGATGGCAGGTGGAGAATGAGCTCCAAGCAAGGGAACCAGTAGACCGACGAGGGGCGCACACGGCACACCGCTGCGGTTGCCAAGCTCATGAATGAACATGACAGCGCCACAGTGGTTGCCAAGCTCAACAAGGATGAGCCGATGAGGCGAAGATGTGGACATTTTCTTCGGCCTCCTCCCCATCCTTTTATAATCTCCCGCGTAGGCCTTTGTGTTTGTACCTAGGTGTCCTAGGATGAATCGGGAAAAGGTATAAGACAACAAAATTATTGAGCAATGTTGTACAAGCTTATAGATAGCACGAGTCACACAGATATGCAGGACAAAACAAAACCTTTTTAGAGCCATTCAAAAAAACCTTCAAAAAAAGGAAGGATAATGCACTTTACAATCAAGATTTCGGTGCTTACCCAAGATGTGCTTCTCTTGCAACATCTTTTTTCGGCCTCCGCGCGAACACCTAGAGATCTGAGCGGCCGAACGCCGCGAGCAACGCCTCGTTCACCGCCGCTCCCCCACGCCGGGCCCGGGATCCCCGGTCGAAGAAGTCAAGACGATGGCGCGACCTCGCCGTAGCCGCCCACCGAGGCCCCCGCGACGGACCCAAGATCCGCAACCACCAAACAAAAACTTCGTATTTGTTGTTTCTAGAACCACAGGAAAAACCAAATCTAGCTAAATGGATGTGATAAAAGAGGTGCACCTGGATGGAGACGAAGGCGAAGGCGAGGCAGACACTACACCTTCTCTGTGTCGGACCGCTCTCTACTCTTGTTTGGTTCTCAGAAGAGTTTGGAAGTGAGCAGAAGAGGGGAGAAGAGTAGTACTACTACTACTAGTATAGTAGTTGGAGTATGGGAGAAGGAAGAGGCCAGAGAGACTGCGAGAGAAACAGAGAGTACTAGTAGTAGTACTACTACTCCCGAGTGTTCGACACCATATGGCCCCATGGGCACCCGCCCTAAGAATAATACTCCATGGCCCCATGGCCCCATGGTTTTGCATCTTACTTATCTCCATACTAGTAGTACTTCAAATTTCAAATGTTAACTCTTCAAATATTTGAAATTCAACTTTCAAATAATATCCACCAAACGTGACAAAAGTAGTACTCGCTTCAAATTATAGTTCGTTTGACTTTTTTACCTCAAGTTTGACCACTCGCCTTATTCAAAGAATTTGTGCAAAAAAAAGTCTTAAAGAACATTTGATAATAAAGCATGCCACAACAAAAGAAGTGATATTTTGCATAAAATATTGAATAAGATGAGTGGTCAAAGTTAGGGTTGAAAAAAGTAAAATGACTTACAATTTGGAATGGATTAGCAAAGAAGAATACAATAGGTTGACACATCATTATTTTACAAAATCGTAGAAAGAAAAATCATCACATTTGGAGTTACGATGAGGGAGAAAGACCGCCACAAGTTCTAACCATAGATTATAACAAAAAGAAAAAGAAAAATTAGGGTTCTTGAGCCCCGAGGTCTCGACATGGCGCACACCGGAGATGAGGCCTCTAGCGACGGGGAGGACCACCACCGTGATCCCCGTGAGAACCAAGCGGTACCGAGTTTGACGGGTTTGACGCCGATGCCGGTGGCGCGGGCGGGCACGGCGGAACGGGGGAGCGACACTCCGGCCGACGAGGACTGGCCGAGGTTAAATGGACGGGATGGAAAGCATCGTAAACGCAGGTGTAGACGCTTTGAAGACTCGCGATGCGGGGGACGGGTCCGAGAGGGGTTGCCGCCGTGGAGAACGATTGAACGCGGTGGCGTGAACCGCGGACACGGCAAATACTTCAAGGCGCCGTCAACGGCACGTGCATAGCTAGCAACGCCTAGGTGCTCGCGCGCGCCATGGTCGCATGGTCGCGGCGGCGGTCATCGCAAACATGAATGAATATAACACGAATTACCACATAATCATCCATCACGCACCAAAAAGTAAGATAGATCACATAATGCAATGCATGGGTGCATTGTCGTCATCATCAACATATACATAGATTCATGCGAGTCCACTCGCTTCTCATGCCCACCCCTCGCTTGGTAACAAACAACCTCCTACACTCGCCGCGGATCCTACACTCCTCGGCCGCAAAGACAAGTGCTCTTGCCGCCGCCACGCTCCTCCACCCACCGGCCGATGGCGCCGCACGTTCGCCTTCGCGACGATGCCCCGGCGAGGCGCCGGTTTGGCCTGAGGAGGAAGAAGCGGCCTCACCGCATGGGGCACCACCGTGTCATCGTGCAAGATCGCGCACCGCCTCGTCCGCGGAGCATTGCACGATTCGGTCTTCCGGGGGCCATCGTCGCCGCCGTGTCGCGCCCACCTCCCGCAACACCTCTCGGGCATGGTCATCATCGGCCGGCGGCGCGTTCGCGCCGTGAGAGCGCAAGAGCGTGCACATACCGGCGAGTTCATGCCCCGAGTTGGTGGCTTGTTCCGAAGAAGTCGAAGCGGCGAGACGGTGCCGCGGCCTTCCACGAACACGGCAGACATGCCCGCTCTCAAACACGCCTCCGTGTTGCGAACTTGGCGAGGTCGGTGATGAGACTCCGCGCGAAACTCGCGCGAGTAGTCTGCGGCACTCCCCCCGCCGTCCGCCGCGCCCCAAGACCGTGTCTAGCGGGATGCTCCATCCCACTAAGGCGGGGCGGCACGCCCGTGTCGTGCCGGCATGCACGTGGCCCTTAGATTCATGAGGCCCTCCATAGGATGCTCATGCCATGGCGACGCGAGCGCAATGTGCTCAAGCAACTCCTGCGGAAGGTTCTCCATGGCTCGAGGCGCGGCGGCACGGTTTTCTACGCCGCGGAAAAGGAAGATGAACAGCGATTCGCTCGATCAAAAATTGGTGGGCGTAAAATGCGGGTTTTTAGTACTCCTACTAGTACTAGTATGAGTGGGCGCAGAGAGATGGACGGACCCTCATCGGTGAAACGCTGCGGCCGGCGTAATTTAGGGCGGCGCCATTTACTACCGACGCAACCTTTCCATATAGTACTAGTAGTATACTAGTTTTTTTTTTTCCATGAGACGTCCGATCATATCCACACACCTTGCATGCGTATCCTAGTTCCTACACACCTCGCCGCCAACACGGCGCACGCCCGCCATCGATCGCACAAGTGATAGCTTGTTGGTATTGTTCAATTCACCCACCAACAACAATGCTTTTCTCTCATAACAAATCAGCACCATCTAGCCGACCAGCCAGTATTTTTCTCTCACAACAAATCACCTTGGATTCTAGAATCCTCGAGAAAAAAAAACAATGTGGAAACATGAGCTGCTTCAAATAGATTCTCGAGTTTCATTTTACCATTTTGCCCCTCGTCCATATTGTAGGAAGTGTAGAGAATGAAGGACATAAAAGGAATCTGGTAAAAAAAAAGAGATGAAATCAGCTACTAGAATCCAGGATCCCAATAGGAAATTTGATTTTATTTAGAGTCCGGATTTTGGAAATCCATCCGGAATCTAAATTTTAAAAATCTAGAAAAACTAAAAAACTTGGACATATTTCGCCTTGCAAAGTCCCTCTGTTCACTCATCATTTCAAAGAACAATCAAACATGCACACAAATTTGGAAACGATAACACATGTTTTAGATTGTGCGCTATAAAATTGAGCGGCAAACTTGCTTCGTCACTCTATTGCCGCTATAGCGCGCTATTTGTAAAGTAGGCCAAGATGCGTTCACGCAAAAGCGCCGCTATAGCACGCTATTTGTTTCAAAAAAATAGGAAATCGGGACAAGTGTATAATTATATATAATCCGATAAGTGATAATTTGATAAGTGATACGATAACCATATATAATAAAGTTCTTATCCTCAAAGCAAACAACCATAAAAGCATCAAGTCAAGTACATAAGCAAACAACCATAAAGTTACTGAAATCACTCAATCACTAACAATTGGGCTAGGCTGATCAATTTGTCAATAGCGCCACAATAGCGTGGTATGACACTATTTGAGCTTATTAGCTAGCTTGAATAATAGCGCCAAAAAGTGCATAAGATCGGTCTATCAAACAAATTGTTATTATTTATGTTATGAAATAAATATCATTAGATTGATTATGAGATGTATTTTTTTAATAAATTAATCCGAATGTGATCAATAGAGTAGTATTTAGTACTCCCTTCGCATCCGTAAAAAATGCAATTCTCGCTTTCCCAAGAAGTCAATGTATTTAAACTCTATAAGAATTATATATTAAAATATATTAATATTTTACTAAGTAATTAGTATCATCGGAAAGATCTTTAAGTCTAGTTTTTTAATAAATGTATTTGGAGATATAAATGTTGCACGTAAGATGTCCATTTTTTACTTCGACAATCCTTGTTTGACCGTCTGTCTTATTCAAAAAAAAAAAAAGTTTTAATTTTTTTTTGTTATTTTGTTATGACTTGTTTTATCGTTAGAGATGCTTTCATAATAATTTATGTATTTTATTAATTGGATAAATATTTAAAATAAGACAAATGATTAAACAAGAATTGTAGAGGTCAAAAACGAACTTTTATTTGTGGGACGGAGGGTATATTTTCTATAAACCTAGTCAAAGCCGAAAGTTTGACGGCACGCTTCCCGTAGTTTTTATGGACACGAGACCCATAGTTGCATGTTTTGTGGAACGGAGGAATAAGCACGAGCACGACTTGAGTTTGGAGTGGAGAGGGATGTGTTGCAATCGACGGCATCACTCTTTCTTTCTTTACGAGTAGTACGGTAGAGCGGGATGCACGTGTGACGGTAGAGAGCCGGGATGCATCGTGTGTGCACAAGTTTCCAAAACATGACCGTAGAGACGGTTATTTTTTTTGTAAACACATGGTGTAGAGATGGGAACCAACTCTTTTTTTACTTTATTTTTCCTTTTGTAGTACTTTCGTTTCTTATTTATTATAAAAAAAAATCCAATTCATTGACCGGGTTGGTTGCCCCGGCGAACCGCCCGCCGGCTCGGCTTGGAAGTTGAACGCACACCACCCGCTGTTCTGAGGAGGCGCCGTTTCGGAGATGTTAAAATACTCCAAGCAAAAAGAACGGGCGGGAGGGGGCATTGAAGCCGCCTAGGGCCAGCTAGTCGATTGATCCAAGAATGGCGGAAAGGCCACGCAAGAAGGCAAGGCAAGACGACGCGGGCGGCGACGACTTGCTTCCTTTGATGCCGCCCGGATGATCCATTGTCACGAGATCTTCGCGGTACCGCAAGGAGCCCGACGGATTTCTTTCTCCATGGCTCTACTTGTAGATTCGCTCAAGTCTGGCCGGAAGTTGCGGATCCTCTTCACCGATCGCGATAACATGATCCGGCTCGTGTCGCCCGTCTGTCTTCGTAATCTACGCGGTATGCGGCGACCACGCCGGGAAGTCATCGAGCCGGGAGCAATTGCGAGAAGCGCCTTCGAGGCCGGTCATCCGAGGCCATATGCTCTGGCGGGATGCGTAGGCTGATGGACACGGGCGGGCGGCCGGGTCGTCGGCGCGAAGGAAGACTCCCGGCCCGCGGATCCCACGGGCCGAAGCTTGTTAAGCAAGCCAAGGACGCCGGGGACCCGGCGGCTTACTTTGGCGATGCTAAAGTACCGCCGAACCCCACGGACCCCAACGCTACCGGTGCCGCTCCATGGAATCATCGGCGGCGCCGCCCGCTCCCGACGGCGGTGGGAGGGCCTTCGACACACGCGCTCCAAGGTCAAGCAGACCTCGAGGGCATTGCGCCCGCGGCCCAAGGTTTCCTTACCGCTGACGGAACGGGGTCACGCTCGCCAAGGATAGCCACGCCCGCTCATGGCCGGAGGGATGCAAGAGGTATGGGCCCGAGCCCGTCACCCCCAAAGTCGTCCCACTGCGGCGCTCGGTGCCGCATCATGCATGAGTTCGACCTCCGACGCGGGCCTTGAGAGCACAAAGATGTACGCCGCCGCCAGGATGTGAGATCGATGACGACGCGCCCCGGCCGGCCAGCGGCGGTGCTACCGAGCAAATCGATTTTATATCATTAGCTAGTTCTTCAACTTTATTTGATAGTATATATTGTAATGTAGTATATACTACTACGTACTTGTGTTTACATAATATTTAATATTGTAATGTACTACGCGTGTTTATGTCTTCCTTATGTTGAACGTAGTAATATGCATCTTCATGTGACCGTCGGTTGTTTTTGTTAGCAACCGGCCGGAATTGGTGGGCGAAGTCACACGTAAATCAAATGCGGTGCGCGTCCCGTGGGCGCGAGAGATCGAGGGACGACATGACCCTTGAAACGCAGCAGCGGCGCAATTTAGGGCGGCGCCATTTACTACCGACGCAAAGATTTTTTCATAGAAATAATACTTACGTTTCCAAATTAAACTAGAGTCTATAATTTTGTTTCCATGAGACATGCACACACCTTTGCATGCGTATCCTTTGCGTATCCTACACACCCGCGCCGCAAACCGGGCGCACGCCCGCCATCGCCCGGTGTCATCAGCATCGATCGGTCTCGATCGGGCGAGGCACCGATTGATGGGCCGGTCGAGGACGGCGACGGACGGGGCGCGAGCCCTTGTTCATGCACACACGAAACTGCCGAGTCGGGCGGCTTCCCTCGGCTCCTCACACGCCCCGTCGGCAAGGCGAGTGGGGCCTCATGGCATGGCGCCTTTGACCTCCGCGTGCATGCGTGATCGTGATCGTGCCGAAGAGCTTCCATCAAATTGACAAAGAAGAATCACACATGCACACATGTACTACTACGTATTATACACGAAGTTTTTTTTGACAACAAGATTACACGGTTATCACAAACGCATGTCGGTTTCATCATCATCGATGCCCGCCATGGCGAGGCACCATTTGGGCTATAGAGCGGATCGCATGTCATATGTGCCGCCAAGTCGCCCATTTTAAAATTCCATAATGTGAGACAATGGATGTTCTTCAAGGCCCCGCCCGTTACAAGGTGGTTGCCTTTGATCTCCCGCAACACACCTCTAAAAACGCCGACGAAACCCGCGAGTTTCATAACTTACGCTTGCCCCGATAAGAGCATATTTGGCAATTTCATGCCCCGGAGCCGATCCGCACGCCGTGATCGCTAAAAGATGACCTTGAAGCTAGCACAATCAAGTAGACCTTCAGCGGGGCGAGTCTACACTCGCCGCTTTGCTCAACATTCCGGAGGGCTACACTCTCCTGAACTCCGGTGATGGGGCCTGTTGTGTGCCGACGGCGACGTCCGTGTGGGTTGGACGCTGAGTCGGCAATCGCAGCCACCCAATCACCGGCGTTCACGAGTGGATGTAGACTACAACGCGCCGACTTGCCAAAGAAAGACTAGAATCGAGGCAGCTTTTGTCAACGCTGAGGGTATAGGAGGGGCATGAAGTGGAATGGCTCAAACTCTTTATGCACGACAGGGTTTTTTTTGTGGAAGCTCTTAGTAGCAAAGTCCAAAGGGCGATTCCACTTGAAGCCCCTCCTCCCACTCCATCCCGCCGATGTCACCGGCGACGGCCGGTAAAGAGCAACCGGCGCTCGGCAATAATGCAAAAGCGTGAGTCCGATGTAGGGAGACGTGGTGATTTTAAAAGTGAGACGGCCGGCGGCGAGGTGGAGCGAAGGAAATATGGGCAGATCGACGTGCTGTTTTCAAACTATTAGTACATTTGTTTTCCATCACAAGATGATCTCAAATCCCAAATCAAAAGATGTACGTAAACCCGAGAAAAGTTTCATGGATATTTGAGAACGACAATCGTTAATTATATTGGTGGTCTCCAGCATCCTTGGTCAATTAAAACATTTAAATTTCAATTTTTCATTTTTTAAAATTGAGACCTAGTTTTCCTTTACAAGATGGAGTAATGTCAAAACAAAAAAGTTTGAAACCGTAGAGTTTCATAACTTAGCATGATCTACAATTCTTATTTTTGGTTGTTTCTCCCCCATCCGACATAGTGCTAGTGACATTGGTCACAAATCTTAGAAATCTCTCTCCTAGTTTCATCAACTACTGTATATATGAGAATGTGTAAATCATGTGAACAATGTTACCGCGACATCGTCGGATGAAGAAATGGCCAATATATCTTGAGTGGGAAGGCCTTGCGGAAGGACCATGGCAGGCGGGCAAAGGCACTCCACCAAGAAGGCGACACGACCGTCGCGATCGAAAAATTAGGGCGGCGCCTTTTCTTGCGACGCGTGACTAGTAGGTGTACACCTACGCCGGCGCCTATAACCGTGACACGTGCCGATCATATCCACACCCTTGCATGCGAACCCTTCGTAGAATAGGGCCCACGCAGTGCGGGGCGGCAGCTGCTCGCATCTCGCACCGTGATGGATGCCCGTCTCGAATGACGAGGCATCGACCGGAAGACGAGAACGAGCGACGGACGCCTACAGCCTAGTAGGAGTACTACTTATTACTGGTGTTGTAACATAGCACGAAAATTTCTACGATACGACTCCTTTTCCCAGAAGAGTCTCAGAATTTAGCACTCCATACAAAGACAGAGTACTTACTGGTGTTGTACTATACTAGTATATTTTTTTTTCCAATCCAAACAACACAAATTTGGAAACGAGTGGACGAGAATACTACTGTACTCGTTTTTATTCTAGTATAAATGGTGTGGCGGGAGGTTTGGCAATGTTTACACGCATCGTATGCTTCTAGACGAGTGAAGAACAGGTTTTGATGATTTTTTTTAATTGCCAACGGGTCCCGCATATCGCATACACACGAAACTCGCCGAGTCGGCCGCCTTCGCCGCTTCGCTTCGTGGTCGCCGATCTCCCACAACACCGGGTGTTGGCCCTACGATGAAAACGGACGGAAAAACCTCATTTGAACGCGCGGGATCGAAGTTCGAAAATGCGGGTACGGAAACAGAATCGGAATATGCGTGAAACGAACCAATACGGAAGTTGAGCCGGAAAGAATAACGCGATCAAATATTCTCGAGTATACATGGACAAAGTCATAAAATAATGTACACATACGAAGTTATTAGTCCAATATTCAATGGTACGCCTTTTGTTAGCATGTTAACGTGCATAATCGCTGATTATAATGTTTTTGAACATATAAATTTTTAGACATACTACTAACTTATGGAGATTAAAAACGCCTTGAAAACGGATTAAATACGGGTCAATTTCGGGTGGAAACGGGCTTACTCGAAACGGACGGAAAAACCCCCCGCTTTCTACTAACGCATGAAAACGGGATTCGACAAAATACGGACCAAAATAATAGTGTAATCTTGCGAATGTGAACTCCCGCAAAAAAAAAAGTGTAAATCTTGTGAACAATGTCACACGCCGCTCCTCCACTGGGCGCCCTCACGCGACGCGAGCGAGCACCTCTGGCCGCCCGCCCGCCCCACCACACCCCTTGCATGCGAATCCTCTCGCGTATCCTACGCACCTCGTTCTAGAATAGGGCCCATGTCCGCCACTTGTTGTTCCGTCCCGCCTTGTTCTACCGGGCCGGTTCAACAGTGCTTTTCTCTCACAACATCTATCCGCACTCATGTCGAGGCGGCCTCAAGCGCCGGTCCCCTGGCGCCGCATGCGTGAGTGAGGAGGGAAAAGGTTGGAGAGAGAGCGCCAAAGTGGGCTCCACGATTTGCCCCCTTTTTTCAAACTTTGCTCGCTTGCCCCTCGTTTTGGTTTTCCACTTGCGCAAATGCCCCAAATAGGGGCAAACGAAAGCAATTAGACTCCGCAAAAGGGGCACTTGCACAATTGTTCCAAGTAAATAAAGGAACATATGAGTGTCCTTGACTATCCGTACTCACGTTTCTCTATTTACTCCCTCTATTACATCTCAATCATCAAGATTCCCTCCTTTACAAAATGCCCCAAATCTTCCGCACATATACTTCCTTTATATCTCTAGTAGTACTCTACTAGTACTCCATCGAGGGTCCACTTATAATTTTATCTAAATATCCATGTGAGATCTTGTTTCAAGGGATTTATTCAAATTCAATGGTGTAATCAAAATTTAGTTTCGCTTTTGGTTTGGAGTATAAACATTTTGTAGGTAGTTGAAATCATGGGGCCCACCACCGGTGGTCCCCGCCTCCCATGCGCATACTTGTTCCCTTTGCTTGTCCGACGTGGCCCAAATCCCCGATGCCCGCACCCACGCCTACGTGATCCAGGTTGGAGGTCGGAACCGGTACGCTCTTTTTTCTGTATAAAATTCTCCCCCGAAAAAGTCCAGAACCTATCCAGATCTGCCAAACCAAAGACCAAATTACTTTTTTTTTTTCTCTCACAACAAATCAAGACCGACCGCCTAACACCAAAATTCAAACATTTTCCCAAAGACGGGTATGTAAAACTTACTATACGAGAGTTGTATTTTTTCCAAAGACTCGTTCCCTAATCATTTCAACCGAAATCAAACATCCACACATCACAAATTTGGAAAAATATAACACAATGTAGAGTTATAACTAATAAAATATCTCATGCATACTCACCGGATCTTTTCAACTTTCACCATGCATATGATCAAAATCAAATTAAGCTTGTTCAATCGAGATCATCGAGCTACATCATGTGCTCTATACAACATGCATATGATCTCAAATCAAAAAAGTTGTAAACTACAAAGTTTCATGGATATTTGAGAACCGCAATCATTATATCCGTGGTTTCTTGTCTATCCGAGTTCACTAAAAATATTTAAATTTCAATTTTCATTTTTTTTTTGAAATTGAGACCTAGTTTTCCTTTACAAGATGATACAAATCAAAAGTTTTAAATTAGAGTGTTTCATAACTTAGCAAGATCTACAATTCTTATTTTGGTTGTTTCCCCATCCGACATAGTGCTAGTGACATTGTTCACAAATCTTAGAAATCTCTACAAGGTTTGTCAACTCTACGAGACATGTGTAAATCTTGTGAACAATGTTACCGGGGATGAAGAAATAACCAATATAAAAGATGTGCGGCTTTTTAAGAATTATTCTTCAACTTTTATGTTCATGACTTCTTATGCTTGAAATTATTAGATGCTCTAAAAAATATTATGTGAAGTTGTAATTTTGGAATTCAAATTTCAAATGTTATCCACCAAACGTGACAAAAGTAGTAGCAAAGAAGAATACAAAGAGCTTGACACATCATTATTTTACAAAATCGTAGAAAGAAAAAAATCATCACATTTGGAGTTACGATGAGGGAGAAAGACCGCTTACAAGTTGTAACCATAGATTATAATAAAAAAGAAAAAGAAAAATTAGGTTCTTGAGCCCCGGAGGTCTCCCGACATGGCGGCACACCGGCTGCGGGCGCGATGTCACCGGAGATGAGGCCTCTAGCGACGGAGGACCACCACCGTGATCCCCGAGAACCTAGCGTTCCTATCTTTGCTATCGGATGAGCGGGTTTAGGTGGTACCGAAGTTTGACGCCGACGCAGTGGCGGCGGGCATGGCGAGCGGGAGCGACACTCGGCCGACGAGGACTGGCCGAGGTTAAATGGACGGATGGAAAGCATCGTAAACGCAGCAGTAGACGCTTTTCAAGACTCGAGCGATGCGGGGACGGGTCCGAGAGGGGTTGCCGCCGTGGAGAACGATTGAACGCGGTGGCGTGAACCGGCGACACGGCAAATGTTCCCAAGGCGCCGCCAACGGCACAGCGCGAACCGCTGCCGACGAGCCTCGAGGTGGCAAGGTAAGAAAGAAGGGAGAGAGTTCGTAACGGAGGCGGCTAGCAAGCTAGCAACGCCGAAGCCGCTCGCGGCGCCATGGCCGCATGGTCGCGGGCGGCGGTCATCGCAAACATGAATGAATATAACACGAATTACCACATAATCATCCATCACGAACCAAAAGTAAGATAGATCACATAATGCAATGCATGGGTGCATTGTCATCATCATCAACATATACATAGATTCATGCGAGTCCACTCGCTACTCATGCCCACCACCACCTTGTGCTTGCACAAACAACCTCCTACACTCGCCGCAGATCCTACACTCCTCGCCGCAGCATGCAGTCTGCCACCACGCCCTCCACCCACGGGTTCATGGCGCCGCACGTTCCTGCCCTTCTCGCACCGATGCCCGCGAGGCGCCGGTTTGGCCAGGGAGGGAGGAAGATGCGGCTCACCGCATGGGGCACCACCAGTCGTCGTCGCAAGATCAAGCACGCTCGTCCGCGAGCATTGCACGCCTCGGTCCTCCAGTGGAGCCACCGCCGCCGCCATGTCGCGCTCCACCTCGCGCAACACCTCGGGCATGGTCATCATCGGCGGCGCGGGCGTTCGCCCCGTAGAGCGCAAGAGCGTGCACATACCGAAAGCGAGTTCTCGCCCCGAGGTTGGCGGCTTGTTCCAAAGAAGTCGAAGGCGGCGAGACGGTGCCGCGGCCTTCCACGAACACCATGCACACGCCGCTCGGGCACGCCGTTGCCGACCCGGCAAGCTCGGTGATGAGACTCGCCCGATACTGCGCGAGTAGTACGGCGCCCCCGCTCATCTACGGCCCAAAGACTGGTCCAACGATTCTCCGTCCCACTATGGCGAGGCGGCACGCCTCGTGCCCGGGAAAGGTGGCCCTTAGATTCATGAGGCCCTCCATAGAAGGCTCATGCGGACATGGCGACGCTGAGCGCTATGTGCTTAAGCACCTCCCGCGAAGGTTCTCCATGGCTCGAGGCGCGCCGCACGGTTTTCCGCGAGGATCTCGCCGCTGGAAAAGGAAGATGAACAGATTCAAGGCCGATCAAATTAGTGGGCGAAAAATGCGGGTTTTTAGCAGTTAGTACTAGTATGAGTGGAGTTACTACTATGAGGGAGAAAGACTAGTCACAAGTCTTGGCTACACATTAAAAAGAAAAAAAAATCAGATTTAAAAGCGCTTATATAATGCGGCGCCGTGTGTGTTTCAAAATTAGTAATCGGACTTCGTCTCCGCGGACACGTCCGGTCATATCCACAGCCTTGGCAATGAATGCGAATCCTTTGTGTATCCTACACACGCCGGTGTAGAGTGTAGACCGCTGGCGTCATCGATTAGGCACGATCGAGACTCCCTTTTCCAGGCAGTGCATGGCGGAATCGATTTTTTCGCGAAAATTTTCGCCCAGCTTCGCGAAATTGAAAAACCCCCGCCTCTCCCCCCTCACAAAGCGATTCATTTCATTCTTCATCCTCACAGGCATTCATTTCATTCATCGTCCTCCTCCTCATAGGCGATTCTAGGGTTCCCCGCCTCATCCGCCCGCCTCGCCACCGCCACCGCCGACTCGTCCGCGCCATTCAAAGCCGACTTCGTCCGCGCCATTCAAGCCGACGCCGCTTCGCCCACGACCACCTTCTCCCGACGGCTTCTTCCTCCACCCTACGATTCTATGGTTTGATATGTAGCCCATCAATCTTGTCTATGCCTCTTTTCCTGAACTACATTTTTTTTGTGATCTGTGCCTCTGCGGATTGGGTAGTCCTCATAGACTTCCTCTGCGCCTTTCTTATAGGAAACTGCAACCGAACATGCCCTAAATGAACTGTTGCCAAACAACCTGTTTGTTTATATTCCTCTATTCGTGAACTTTTTTTTTTTTTGGGTAATCTGTGCCTCTATGGATTGTGTAGTCAGTCCCTCATAGACTGCCTCTATTACAAATTTGAACTATATAATTATCCTCACATGGATATTTTGAGTTGTAGGTACTAAACTTGACACTGACCGCTACTATAACTATAATGAACCGTTACTAAACTATAGTTTGTTTGTATCCCTCTTCTCTCCCTACATTTTTTTTTGTTCTCCGCCTTTGGTTTGTGTACTCCTCATAGACCGCTTATTGCAAAATTGAACTGTATAATTCAATCGTCACATAGATATTTTGAGTTGTACATACTGAAATTGACACCTAATCGCTACTATAATGTTGCTATCTTGTCTTACAAAAATGTTCCTACTAAATGAACTCGTTACTAAACTACGCTTTGTTTATATCCCTCTATTCCCGAACTACATTTTTTTGTGATCTGTGGCCTCGGATTGTGTAGTCCTCATAGACCGCCTATTACAGGATTGAATCTGTATAAATATTAGGGACTTGCTAGTTTCCGTGTGATCAAATTTTCGAACTGCTCAGTGTCGGCTACTTGAGTGAATTCCATCCAACAAATGGCATCAACACAAATGGCCTGAATTTTTCTCGCCGGTGAGGAAAGGTGATAATTGTATCCTCGGATGGATATATAGAGTTGTAGAAACTGAACTTGACACCGACCGCTACTATAATGTCGTTACACTGTGTTTTGTCATAGGAAATCGCAACCAAATTCATTGCTATTTTCTTTATAGATGAACTAGAAGGATTCCCGCGTGTTGCCGCGGGTATGAAGGTGGAATATAAGTTAATCACTAAGATTTTAAGGTTATGATATATAGACGATAATCTAAAGTTATTTTGGATAATGTATATTTAGAGATCAATGGAGAAAACATATGAACGAGACATTCCTAATGATATATAAAGTCAATCAACAATTTAGTTTGTGAACGATGTGACCAAATCCATCCTAATGGGAATATGTATAATCTAGAGCTTCCGCTCCGTTGCAATGAAGGGAGAAATCTATGAGTTAAAAATATTACTATCACCCTCATATTCTTTTTTTTTTTCCCTTTTTTCGTCTCTTATTTTTTATTTTTTACTTTGCTCTATATATACCAACTACTATTACTGGACCCACTTATAATTTTATCGAAATATATCCATATGAGATCTTGTTTTGAAGGATTTGTTAAAAGGAATTCAAGGGTATAATCGAATTTAATTTGTTTTTTTGGTTTGTGAGTTACAATATTATTTTAGTTAGTTCAAAACAAGGGGGCGCCATTGAATGATCATGGTGGCATGCTTTGCAAGTCGAGAGAACTCCTTAGTGGGGGTTCTCTACATAGGTGTAGTAGATATACATGCTCAAGAACAATGATCATTCCTGTCGAGCACTATTACTATCTTGTCTTATAAAAATGTGCCTATTAAATGAACTATTACTAAACTACAGTTTGTTTGTATCCCTCTTCTCCCTCAAGTACATTTTTTTGTTCTCTCGCCTTTGGTTTGTGTACTCCTCATAGACCGCCTATTGCAAAATTGAACTGTATAATTCAATCGTCACATGGATATTTTGAGTTGTAGATACCGAAATTGACACCTAAACCGCTACTATAATGTTGCTATCTTGTCTTACAAAAATATTCTTACTAAATGAACTGTTACTAAACTACGCTTTGTTTATATCCCTCTATTCCCGAACTACATTTTTTTGTGATCCGTGCCTCCGGATTGTGAAGTCCTCATAGACCACCGCCGTCGGATTACCGGCGATAGTCTAGCAGGTGTACCCGGCTAGTAGATTGAGCGGTTAGGGATGCGCTAGACGACTAACAGGATATTAAGCGAAACGAGCGAAGGACAAAACACACGGGTTTTACCTGTGTTCGGCCGCCTTGATGGCGTAAAACCTACGTCCCCGCTTGATTGTATTGATGAAAGTTGATCTTGGGGGGGATCCCTGTTCCCCTTATATAGTCCGGGAAAGCGAGGGGTACAGTCGGTTCTGTCCCGACAATGAGCTATCCTCGATCGGTTACAATAGGGAAGTATACATTAGTTACGATCGAGTCATACTAGGTAACCATCTTGTCGGCCAAGTCTGACTGTAATCTCCGATAATTACGGTTTTCTGGCGCCGAGGGCTTCATCCTTCCGTCCTGGGCCGGCCCAAGGGGCCTAACCCAAAGTTACCCGTGAGGGGGGGAGGGGTTTATCCCCCCACGCCTAGTCCCCCCAGAGCACGCCAGTATCTTTGCGGAGTGTAAGAGTCTTGACACCTCGACCATCGGGAGTTGTTGTCGACCAGCCTTTGTACGGTGTCGACCAGACTAGTTATACGTCGACTAGTCTGGGGCAACTCTCGACCAGCCATTCTTTCTTTGTCTTTTCTTGCTTCCGACCAGGTATAGTCTTGACGAGTCCGCCTGCTGGATGCAGGGTGCTCCAGCGAAAAAAAATCTTTTTCTTTCTCAGCGAAGTGTGCCCACGTGTAGTGGAAAAGACACTGCAAAATGTTAGTACAACAAATATTCAGCACAATTCACCGTAGGTGAAGTGTGCCCGCTTAGTCCCCGAGCTTAGGAGTAGGTGGGTAACCACGTACTGCTAAGGTCTGCGAAAGTAAGAGAAAAACAGTCCCCGAGTAATCAGAAACCTAACTGGCGCTTCGACCAAACGTTTAGCACGATGGAAACAAACTTACGAGTCCCCGAGCCCAGCATGTTGCACCCGAATACAGGGTATAAATATGACATGCATAATATGGATCATTTAATAATGTCAACCACCATGAAGAATATCATGATGATGCCAGAGGATGTTGATACTCCGGGGGGGACGAAAACTTCGTTGGGAAGGCATAGCCACGCTGGTCCCGAGTAACGGCAAGATATCTGGGCAATTAATAACCCAGATTGTGTATTGAGACAGACCGACGCGGGAACCAAGGAGATAAGACGCGTGGCAACGTCCCGACGCACGCGCGCCTGGAAAGGGCAATGATGGCAACTGACGCCGCCGCCTGCCGCACGCACTCAACCCAGAAAATGGGGAGGCGCGGCCCCACAGCACGCACGGTTGCCAAAACCCTAACCCTAGAGGTGGTCAAAGGTATAAATACCGATGACCCTCACATCCTCGCACATCCGCCCTCGAGCCCTGGCCATCGTTCTTGCGCTCATAGCCGCCCAAAACGCCAGCCTAGGGTTTGGAGCTTGCGCCGCCGCCGCCGTCATCGTGGTGCCGCGAGAGCGCCGCCGCCGTAACGAAAGGTGCGTGCTAGCGTAGATCCATATTTCCTCTATCAATTTGAGTCCTATCGCGGCCAATTTGGATATAGATTTGATTCAAACCCGCACTGTTCATCTTCTTGAAATGCGGTCGATCGGATGGACCGCCCGCTTCGTGGGGTCACCGTGGGCCGCGGCCGGAGCGGGACGACGCTGGGAGGGAGGAGCCGGGCGGGAGGAGCCGGAAAGGGGAGAGGCTGCCGCCGGGCGCGGAGGAGAATGGCCGCAGCGTGCGGCCCCGTGTCGCTTGCGGTGAGGACCCGTGGTCCCGATGGATCGAATGGCCGAGGGCTCATCATCCACATTGGCAACGGTGGAGGATCGGTGGTGACGCCGGCCTCCCAGAAAGGTGGTCATCGCCGGTTGGAGGGTGCCGGGAGGAGTCGGACCCAATGGCCGCCGCACACCTGACGGCGTAGTGGTGTTCCAGAGCCACTTCGCGCGGATTCGGGATGCCGACCCATCCGCCCGCGGAGCTGCTTGTCTTCTACGGTCTCCCAACTCGCCACCGACCCCGAACGCCATGTCGACATCGCCGCCTCGCCACGCCTCCGCGGAGTGTTGCCCCCTGATCCTTCCCAACCTTAGTCTCAGGAATATTTCTTCTTCGTGGCTTGCGGAGACGCAGGATCGCTGGATCGCCGGGGCGTCAGTAAGCTCCGGAACAATCGCGGGCCAATTCCCCGTCGATCCCTCGCCGACAAACGGGCCCCACCGGTATACACGGTGGTTCTATTCGCCACAAGCGAGATGTTCCCATCCCTGGCGATCCTACCGTGGGTCCCGGTGAGGCGGCCCGCTTGGAACGAGCCGCCGCCGGTTTGAAGATGGCACGGTGATGGAGCCGCTATGCGTTGATGGTCGATTTGCATGTGGATGGAGTTGATTTGGCGCATGTGTTTGTTGAGCGTCGCGTTCAGCCACTCAAGCGGAGGGAACACCCCGGCTTCGAATACACGGCTAAACGACCCAACGCTGAATCACCGGGATTTCCCCGGGCCGAGGTCCGAGTTCAAGCTCAGTGGCTGGGATCTTGACAAAGGGGCTTACGACCCACATGATCCAAGGGCCGCGCACCTTTGTGCCGGAAATCCACCTCCGCCGGGTAAGCAATGTGTACATAGTCATTGACCCCCAAGTTGGCGACATTGTATGATTGTTAACATAGATTCTCATTATTTGCGTATTCATGGGATGGCACGACACCTCTACTTCACCTTTGGGAGGGGTCGCGAATGCCCGGGTTCGTGCAGCCCCCAGTAATCCCACCGCCCCCCGGTCTTGCCCGAGCCGATAGTGGCGAAACGGAGATCGGAGCGCAGAAAGGCCAAGAGACGCTGAAACGGCCGTTGGAGACCCCATCCGCTCCGGTCGCCCCCGCCCCCAAGAGTGACCCGGCCGGGCGCGGATCACGCAGCGACACGCCACTATACACCGATGACTACCTTGATGAAGAGCGTCTTCAAGCGTTTGTTGATTCAACTGCTTTAAAGTAAGTAATTTTGCTTTTGTCGACACGTCTCCAAGTAGGAATTTTGAAAGCATTGCTTGTGTACGTGCCAGCGACTGAGGAGAACAGGACACCAATAGTGCGAGTGCCCCCGCCGAGAGACCCCGCTACTCCACATGGTGAGGTGACAAAGACCCGTAGCGGAGAAGGTCGTAGTGGTGGCGGCTCGGTGGTCGCCGCGCTGAATGCGCCGCCAATGTGTAAGTATCCTTGCGTAGTTGATATAAACATTCATGCCGCCATTGTCTATTTGTGTGATCCAATACATTGACGTAGAGGGCTGCCGCCGAGTCCGTGGGTAATGCCGACGCCGTGGACCCTCGGCGCGAAGACGAAGTCCCCGCCGCCGCCACGTGCAGCCCTCGAGCAGAGGCAGCCGATCGACGACGCCGGCGTCAAGAGCCGCAGAGGCGGAGTCACCAAGTGCTCCAGAACCGGTTATCGACGCCGACAACCGGTGGCGCCGGGACCGGACGCTGTGCCTATGGTTATCCGGCCTCGAATCCCCCATCGACGATATCCAATACGCCGATGAAGATCGGAGATGGGGAGGCGGATGTCCGGGAAGCCGCTGAAGCCGGGGTAATGTTGAAAACAGAGTGGGACGACGTGGAGGAGGAGGGACGAACCGACACGGACGCCCGCCAAGTAGAGGAGGGAGTCAACCGCTTGCGCCGTAAGTACCGACCCGCTTTCTCTAGTTGACGCTATTATCCGTAGTTGTCGCGGGTGATTGTGTATGATGTTCACGAAGATATCCGACCGAGCCCGGCGCCAACAACGCGAAGGCGTGCCAAAAGACGCCTTGTTCGAGGCCCGCGGGCGCGGATGAGCTCGCCCATGAACGCGTGACCGTCGCCCGACGAGCGAATCCGGTTCGCCATGGAGAGGGACCGCCTGTTGGCCGGGAGCGGAGAGGCCCAGCGCCCGTGCCTTTAGACAGAGAGAGTTGCGCGTAAGCGCATGGAGGATGAGCGCGAGCAGCTCATCGCCCAAGGGTACGGCGCCAAGAACGAGGCTCGAGAAACAGCCTCCTCGGTAAGTATCGTGAGACCTTTAAATCCGAAAAATATCTTTGACAAAGGAGGTTAGTAGTAATTATAACATAAACATATGTTTATCCGACACCTGTAGAATATGAAACAACCGTTGAGACCCTCGTGAAGAAGAATCGGGTGATGGCGAATCGGAGGGCGAATGATCTGAACCGGGAGCCGCGGAGTACCATTGCCGATCGCGATTGTATGTTTAAGTTTTCTTTAATGCCTTTGATTACTGCGGTGTTAAAAATTCATGAAAAACAAATGGTCGTTTTTTTGCTTACCATATTTTGTTGGGCGACCATGCGGGCAGCCCCACATCTTCCGGACTTCGTGAACTCGAGGGTCAAGCACCCGTGGAGGACCGAGTAGAGAGTCTTGCAAGGTGTGGGGCCGGTCCTCGACGCCATCCATGGTTATGCAATTGGCGGGCAGAATCCGGCCGATGCGCCGCCAACCGACGCCGAGGAACTCTGGAGCAACGCGGACGGCGGCTTTGGGCAAACTTCTCTTCGTGGAGTTCACTCGCCGCCAGGCTACTCGTGACACGGCTCGACACGTTACGGGTGGTGACGCGCCTCCCATCATCCCTGTAGTGGAGTTTCCACGCGTCCGCTTAGGCTACGACCGGGGACGGGATGAGGCCGGGCGCCCGCCCCCCGCTGAGGAGGCGGATGAAGCGCCCACGACCCTTTGCCGATGAGACTAACTCCTGCCAGTAGGAAGGTGAAGTCCCGGGTGACGTAACCCCGTGCATGGTACTTTGTTTTTGCGTTGCCATGGCACAAAAAACATTGGTGAAAAACAAGAAAAAACACTTATGGTTAAGCCGAGCCACACCCGGATGTGGGTGGCATAATTTGCTTAGTACTTTGTTTTTGTTTTTCATAATCGTTCTAGCATGCATACGAGTATGATTACTGCATTTGAAGCGTAGACCGTGACGAATAAAAATGTCACTTATGGAGGATCCCGCCCTAGCCTTGACGTGTCGGATAGCCGCAAAGAAGGAGACACGATGCTCGCAAGCTATTGGGCGTTCGATCATGCCAAGGAGTCAATCGCCGGCCGTCGGTCTATGCGGGGAGTACACCGCCCACGCATACCGTGAAACGACCAAGTACGTGGACGGCTCTAGGGGGTCCGATGACTATGGAGGTTGTAGTTGAGCATAGAGATAAATTATTACATCAAGATAAAATATAACCATGTCAACATGCTCCAAAAAAGCTTTATTACTTAAAATTGCGACAAATGTAAAAGTAAAAGGCGATACAAGTCGGGCTTACGAGTCCCCGAGTCTACGGGTAGAACCGTCCACGTGTTCAATGTTCCAAGAATTAGGGATGTCAATATCCTCCATAGTTGTTAATCAGAAGCTCCCCGGTCTCGTCACCTCCTTGACTTTGAAAGGGCCTTCCCAATGAGACTCCGGCTTGTGAACACTTTTTCTCAGCTCCTACTGAAGGACCAGGTCGCCAACCGCAAAGGCTCGATTGCGCACATTGCGATTGTAATATCTTGAACACCTTCAAGGTATTTGGCATTCCGGGCGCGGCATTGCAAACGAAGTTTCTTCTAATGCAACAATCTCATCTTCTCGAAAGATCGGAGATCTCTTCATCATAGTTTTCGGCCCGGGGAGATCGAAAAGCAATGTCTGGCCGGGGGACCGCTTCGACCCAAACACCATGAAATATGGCGAGACACCAGACTTGGATCGGGTTGAGTGCGTAATCCCCTGCACAACGGCAGGCAATTCCTTTAGCCATCGACCGAGGGATATTTACCATCCGGGTCGAAAGAGCCGCTTTGTAGTGCTTCCAAGATCATTCCATTCGCTCTCGGCTTGCGGTTAGCACGCACGGGGTGAGCAACTCGACACATACTTCACCCGGATGCCTTTATCCTCGCAATAATCCCGGAAGTGGCTGCTCAGAAATGTGCTGCCTAGATCGAGTAATAATGGAGTTGGGAATCCCAAAACGATGGATCACCTCGTCCGAAATCTCGACAAACTTTGTACCGATTGGCGTCGACCAAATGCGGCGATACTCAATCCACTTAGAGAACTTATCGACCATGACGAATACCCACTTGAAACCACCGAGGGCAGTTTTGAAAGGTCCGATAGCATTGAGCCCCCAAAGGGAGAGAAAGGCCACGCCGGGCCGGTATAGTGCTGAGCTCATGAGTCGGGACATGTGTCCGTTTTTGGCAAAACCGACATTTATCACAATGCCGCACCAGCGTTACCGGGCGGCGGCGGTATCGGCCAAGGGAATCCTACCAAACGCTTTCCGACTAGAGTCTGGCCCGTGATTGCCGCATATGCGCCATGGATCTCGTCGAGCAATTTTATGCCATACCGTCGAAATACACTTCAAGAACCGTTCACCTATACTTTTCCGCATGAGGAACCATCGACCCGAGGACATAATTCTTGTTTGTCGATGATCCTTTCTCGTCCGTTTTGTCCTCCTTGCAGCCTCTTGCAAATATTTGATGACGGTACTCTCAATCTTAAATCAACGAATCCGGCCATAGTAGCGACAATGTGTTCGTTTGTTTATTTGGAGGGCCGTCTTTGGGTCACCGATGGTTGGTTGCCACAAATCTTCGGCGAAGATGCCTACGGTATCTTGGCCCGAGAGGAACCGAGGCTTTGAAAGTTCATCGGCGGCCCGGTTGTAGTCCCGACCACACGATCAAAGCCGAGCCCATAGAACTTGCCCTCCAGTTTTCGTATGGCCGCCACATATGCATCCATCTTCTCGCTCTTACAATCCCAATCTTTGTTCACTTGTTTAATGACTAATTGGGAATCGCCAAATACCTGCAGCGTCGAACTCCCAGTTGAATGGCGTCCGAAGGCCGTGGAGAGCAGCCTCATACTCCGCGGCATTGTTGGGCGCTTTGAAGTGTATCCGGAGGACATATCGGAGCGCATCTCCTGAGGGGGTGATATGATGTAAACCCCCCGCGTCGGGCCCGTCAATGTTCAATGACCCATCGAAGTACATCGTCCAGCGTTCGCGGCTGGTGTCCTCGAGGGGGGTCTCCAGGTCTGTCCATTCATAGACGAAATCTGCCAGTGCTTGTGACTTGATGGTGCTCCTGTTCTTGTATTCAATCGCGGAACAAGGTGAGCTCGATCGCTTCACTTACAAATCCGACCATTGGCGTCTTTTGTTACGCGAACGTCACCCAATGGGTAGTCGGACACGACGCTGATCGGGTGGAGGTCGAAATAGTGGAGCGGTTTACGGACGTAATGAGGATCCCGTAAAGCAACTTTTGAATATGCAGTACCGTTGTTTGGAGTCGTTTAGGACTTCGGACGGCAGTGGACCGGTCGTTGGGCCGGGTAGACGTGCCCTTCCTCCGGCCATCGACAACCAAAGCGGTGCTGACCACTCGGTTGGTCAGCGATGTAGAGCAAGATGGTCTCCCCATCGCTTGGTGCCACCGACTGGAGGCGTTTGTAAGAAACTTCTTGAAGCTATCGAAAAGCCTCTTGAGCCGTTGGTCCATCCCAACGCAGCTCTGCACCTGGTTTGAAGAACGGCAACCCTTTTTCGCCGAGCCACGCGACAAAACGGCTAAGGGCAGCCATACATCTCCGTGAAGCTTTTGAACGTCCTTCACATTCTCGGGCGCTTTCATCCGCTTTGATGGCACCGATTTTTTCTCGGGTTTGGCTCGATGCCATGCCTACTAACAATGTTGCGAGCAAATTGCCGACGGGACGCCAAACACACACTTTCGGGATTAAGTTTCCACCGTACCGTTTAGTTTGGCGAAGACTTTTTGGCCAAATCGTCGACCCGAGGATAGGGGCTCATGGGTCTTCACCACGAGCGTCGTCGGCGTAAGCTGGGCGAGTCGGGGGATAAGATCTCCCAGGCAGCCCTGTATGGCCCGCTGGTAAGTAGCTCCCGCGTTCACGAGGCGGCGACATGGTCGGTGTAGCGGGGGCGCGAACGGCGTGATGAAGGAAGTCTTTGCGATCTTCAACCGCAAGGGCAATCGATGATAACGATAGTAGGTCCGAGGAAGCTTAAAAGCTCGCAACCTGCGGTAGAGTCGACCACCGGTCGATACGAGGTAAAACCGAATGGGTCTTTAGGGCAAGCCCTATTGAGATCGGTATAATCAACGCACATTCTCCATTCGCAATTCTTTTTTTTCTTACAAGGACCGGATTGGCGATCCGAGTCGGGATGATACACTTCGCGAATAAAGCCGGCCACTAATAGCCTAGTTATACGCTTTAATGGCGTGACTTTTCTTTATTAAAAACGGGCCAATTTTTTGGGCGCATGGCTGGACCCGAAGCTTGGCGTGGCGGTGCTGATCCGGCTCCGAGGTACTCAGGGGCATATCGGCGGGTTTCCATGCGAAAATGCTCACGTTATCCCTCGGGGAACCGGACGGCGCGTCTTCCTATTTAGGGTCGAGATTGATGCGATCTTCGTGTAGTCTTGGACGGATCTCCCTCCACCCGGCTAAGATCTCCTTGGTATCCAGAAGCGGCTTGGTGGTCTTCTTCACCAGCTCCTCCTCGGGTATCACGAGGTCGGAGGGGTCCAGCTTCTTCGGCGTTCTTGATCACCTCTTCACACGACGGACCCGGCGGAGGATAAACTCCACTGTCGAGCCCTTCCTTCTCCTGAGGCGTAGGCCATGTGTACATTGGCCTGCGTCGGACCCCCCTTCTCCGTGGGGATCTTTAAAAGATGAGAATAGCCGTAGTGCGGGATCGCCATGAGCACAGTCAACCCACGGGCCGGCCAGATGATGGCGTGAATGCGATGATTCGAAGTCGGCGGCAGTTCATGTCTTGTATGCGATGATGCCCAATTGTCGCGAACTGTAGCGGCGTTATCTGCCGCTGGCGGCACCGAGGCTTCGCCCGAGAGGATCCCCAGGCAGGTGGTCGTGCGGCAGGTGGGTCGCCGTGATGTCCAAAGCTTTCATCGAGCTCCAGAAACGGCATGTTCGGGGCACTCCCTCCCATCGATGAGGACCTTCTCGAGTCTGGCCTTGGAATTACGGATCGGGAGACCAACGGAATCGCCAGATATCGGGTTGTTGCCAAGTACCCTACTTTCTGGAGCTTGTACCCCACCTGATCTAAATTAAACCTCAAACTTTAAGCAAAATTGCAGCACCCATGTAGCTCTACAACATGCGCAATTGGTTTAGATGCTAATTGGATCGGAGATAGAGATGAGTGAAGATGGATGTTGTAGTCGATTTTTGGGTGTTTTAGTACATCACTGCGGCGCTTACTCGCCGGTGTGCTTCTGAGATCCATCGATGCAGTGGTGGGCGCGCGCCGTTCCACGCTCGCGCCTACGCGGGTACACGCATGTGGAGCGGCGCGCGCTGAAAGCGAAGCGTGGTTCCCGACGGTTCAGCTGGACGGGCGGAAAGCGACCGGCAGAGTAGAGGACTTCACGCGGCCCGGTAGCCGTGGGCATGGTCATAGCCGCCGGCGGCGGCGCATGGGCCGCAGCGCGACGCCATGGCCATGACTCGCCGCGCGCGCGTCTTACACGACCGGGCAGAAAGATCGAGCGGGCGGCGTGGTACCCTCACTCGCACATGACCGAGTCTCGCGCCTCACCTGGTCG
>JADLZK010007379.1:0-107353 GCA_015847255.1 Hyparrhenia diplandra | reverse complement strand
AAAATCCTCCAGCTGTCAACCTTGATGCACAGCAGATGTGCCGTAATTCGAAATATTTCTCGAGGACACGATGTGGTACACAGTTTCTTTTCATCTTGGGTGGGATTAGCCCGGCGGCAGACTTGTTTCAGATAGAGATGTATAATAGCCTGTCTTACAAGTAATGCATGTTAGCTGGGGCTGGTGCCCACATAGATGGTAGTAGATACAGGCTCCTTAGCTATTGCTGTTTCTCCTGTTCCAGGATAGGCGATTAGGGTCACCTTGCGGCCTGTGAGTTCATCAAATATGAGACGAGTTATATAGCTTAAAAATGACCACAAAAAACACAGCAGGAATTAAAAAAAAAAAAAAGCACGAGCAGGAGGTTCAGTCTATTTAAAAGTGAATGCACAGCCTGCTTCTGGTTCTTATGAACAATAACAAGCAGAAGCGTAGATAATGTGAGCTTATTGTTTACCTTGGGTACTTCACGTGAATCAGAGCAAAGAGAATTGATATGAAGATGCTCAATGAACCAGCGATGATATAAGCATGTCCAAGGAAGTCATTCTTGCCACCTAGCCAGGATGCAGTTGAAAGAACTATGCTTTTCTTTCCACCAAAAGTGTAGGTGTTGTAATTATTCCCTATGAAAATAGTTATAGTCTCATCAGCATGTAGATCATCTTCAATTACACCATAGAGCTTTCGAAACTTGGGAAGAGCAGAGGTACGCATCCACACAATTAGATCTTCCTGCTCACTCAGCTGACAAGAAAAAAGATGTAAATGTTCAGCTAACTTAAAACAAACCGATAATTTGACAATGTGTTGACCGAAGGCAAAGTGTACATTTGGCAATCCTATTAGCTACTGAGCATTGAGCAACCTATTAACATTACTTAGTGTTTTGGTTTATCACAGTACTCACTGGGACAGTAGGATCGAGTTTCCCCCCTCCAATCAAGGTTCCATTCTGAAAGTTGGAAGGAAACACATCTTTGCCAAACTTGTGCTCCCGATCGCTCTTCCATGAAATGTTTTTCCTGTTGACCTTTATTTCCTTGGATCCACGAGTAAAATCATAGGTATCATTGAATAAGCTCCAGGCAATCAAGCCGCGGGGAACAATTGGGGAACCATTAGTATCCCATTGAACAGGACTGCATGAGTCAGCCGTATTTCGCCCCAAACGCAGCTGTTTATCACTTCTACTTTTGACATACCTGTTCATCATTGATAAATTTCTTTTTATCAGTAATATCAGTAAAAACAGTACTCCCATCCAACAGATACAATGGCCATGAACCTATTTTAAAAAGAATAAAATGGCTATGCAAATAAATAAATGATGTTAAAACTACCTGCGATGATTCTGATAGAAATTCTCAAGTTCATAATAAACATAAATAGGTGCTCTCATGTATTCCAGAACCTGCAGGTGTCCATGCCACAGTAAAATCAAAATTCAAAGAGAAGAAGAAATACAGTCTCAGGGCTTCAAGCTGAACTTAGGAATTTTAGCTATCCGAATCACAGACGAAGAAATGTAGTCTGCAGAAAGTGGACAAGATAAAGACAACTTCTGTTACAATCACATAACGATCTACCTTCGCTTGCAGAGTACAATTCTTTGAAATTGAGCTGTCCTTATATATAAGCCTGCCTATTTCCTCTGTAAGCATCAGGCACACAGTCAACATCATAGCGGTGAATGATTTCTGCAACCTGAACCAGAATAATGAGCACATCAGTTATACCTAGCGATATAAAGGTTAATGGAAACACCAGTATCTACCAGAGGGAGCAGAACAATTACATGATTTGAAGTTTGAAGACAAAGAAGCCCAAAAGGTACGAAAATGATTCCGACAATCAAGAACATGGCTATTAACTGAAAACAGTGAAGTAAAAATATCATCAATTGAACTATGTCTGAAAGAGTCCGTGCAAAATCTGTCGACAGGATCAGAGCAAGCTTACACATCCAGGTGTCATTGCTGGCTTCCAAGCTGGGAGATTCTGCTGGGTGAACCTATAGAAAACTGCAAAACAAACAAAGTTCTGAAAAAATTGAACCCCAACATGGTCAACTCTATGGTGTAGTACTAAACTAGAACAGCACTGCAACACACAACAATGATTGGAAAATACATATAATCTGAATTCTCAAAGTTTGTAAACGAAGTCTGTAAACCCACATGGGAGCCAACTATGAATGAAATCCCAGGTGGGGATTTTCTCCGCTCCCCGTCAACTTATTAAAAAAAAAAAGTTTGTAAAAGACATCGACCATATAATCTTCTTATGTCCAGATTCAGTAGTTGTCACTGAAGGAAACACAAGTTAATACAGCAAAATCTGCATGTAGTTGCATCAGTGTTGCGTTCCACATGATTCTGAAAAATGATGATTATTAGCTAAGTTCATTTATTATTAGAAAGACTCACCAAACGTAGCATTGTAACCTTGCACTAGCATACCGACACCTCAAATACTGTTCGGATAAATGGACCGTAATTGTAATGGCTAGAGAGACAAACCCCACCAAAGCAGCAACCTTAACACGTAAAAAGCAAATCAACAGCGCGAACTGCAATTTCACGCTCGAATTCAGCATTTGTCCAAGCTCATAATCGCACAGAGCTACTAACCCTAGCATCTGACTGTCTGAGGCTACTATCTCTCGCAGACCACACCGCTCATGAGCCTGGAAACCTAGACGCGACGCGACCGAATCGACGAGCCCAGGCATCAGAGCATGACTCACCTCCCGATCTCGCGGGCAGGGGAGGCGCGCCTCATCGCGGCGCCGGAAGCGGAGGTGCTGGCTTCGTCCATCTCCTACCACGAGCTCGCTCGCCGCACAAGCCCTCGTCAGCAGCTCGCCGGAGCCCGTGCTCCGCAGCCCGACCCGCCAGGGGATCCGACCGCAGAAGAAGAGTGTAGAGAGTCCACCAGCTGCTAGATGAAGAGGAGCCCATGGGCCCGCCGAATAATCATTGGGGGCCTATTTCACATGGGCCGAATTCCCGGGGGCTCGAATTGACGGCGTGAGATGGGGACTAACGGTCGATGTGACGGCCGCATCAATTCGCCGCCCGGCGCGTCGCGGTCGGGGAATCTTTTCCCCATTTTGTTTCGCCCAGGAGCGAGAGGCGCGGCGCCACGCAGAGAGAGAGAAAGAGAGAGAGTGGGAGATGCGAGAGGAGGTGAGGAGCTCGTCGGGGCGATGGCAGAAACGCCGATGGCCGTCGCCCGGTCCTCGTCGCCGCCGCAGACCCCGGTGGCCAGGTACGGTGGCGGTCGCGCCTCGGGACCTCTCTACTTTTGGTTCTAGATTCTTATTAGCTGTAGGCGCTGCTGCTTGGTTAGGGGAATCAGGGTCTCAGTGCTCGGATTGGTCGTGAGGGTGCTGTTTCCGCGTAAGGAAGGTGGATTTTGCATGGCCCAAAAGACCTATTGGATTCGAGGTAGGAGTTGCGGAAGCCGTGGCTTAAATTCGATTATGGAATTTTGATTGGACTCTAGGGCACTCCTTTGTAGGGTAAAACATGGGATATTTGATGGCCTGCATCAGCTATAGGTGCATGATCGGTGAAATCAAGTATAGCTGGCTGAGCTTTACTTCTCCTTTTGGCTGCAAAACGCCAGGATTTGAGCTGCTAGATTGGTTTTTGCTGATGTATAGTGTTACAGATTAATGAATGGTGACATTGGATGAGACATATTCTGCTGCGATTTAAGCTTACACGGTTTTCCATTAAATATAATGATTAGGGGGGCATGGTACATTTGTCCTGACTTTGTCTTTATGCTATTATAGTCTAATGCGGTCACAGTGTTGCAACTGAGTTTTGAGAAGGATTGCAGTTTGCAAATATCAGTGGAGAACTGTGGCACATTTGATGGTGTGGTAGCATAGGATTGAGCCACTGGAGCCCATGTTGGCCTTGTTAACTTTAGATATAGGTAGCTTATTCTCAATTCATTTGTGATGTTAGATCTGTAACATGGTGCTATAGATTCTATGCTTCAATTCTAAAATCTGAAAATAATTATTTTATTTCGATGACATGCTAATGTGTCATGGCTGGTACCATGCCAACGGCGTGAACAAGTATACGGCTGGCATATACGTATTTGGTGTTGGTATGTCATATGTGTGCATGGGCCCACAGGGTAGAGTCAGCCTCTGTCTTATAAGCCACTGCCGTGTAAAGGAGAAGCCAAACAATGAACTAGAAAGGAATCAATTCAGAGAGGAACCTTATCCGCTTCCCCCAAGTTATCTCTGCTGTGATCTTGTTCACGCTCCGCACCTTGCCGCTGCTATCGGTAGTTACATAATGTCAATGTGAACCTTTTCTACGTGGAATCCATAAAGCCAGAAATCATCTTTCCTACAGATTTTTGTCATTCTTTTTTCTAAAGCTTGCACTGAAGCCCCTTTGCTTTTCAGTTCTGCCGGTGCCTCATCGCCGCTATGCAAACTAATGCTGCCAGCATAGATTGGTTGGGTGGCAAACAAGCTTCCAGAGTTGACTCGTCGTCACAAGTTGCTGCACATGCCTATCATCCTTCCCACAGTTTTGATGCAGCTGGAACTGCTATGGATTCTGCACCATCATGTAGACCATGGGAACGTGGAGACTTACTTCGCCGACTGGCTACATTTAAGCCTTCAACTTGGGCTTCTAAACCAAAGGTATCTTCCTAGTTGGGACTACTAGGGTCTACAGTACCTCTGCCATTTCACATATATTGTGTTGTGTCGTGTTGCATGTACCATATATTGCTTCTTTGGGCTTTAGTATAGAACTTAATAGGTTCTTTTATCTCTTCTCCACCCAAGTTGTTCCTGAAGCTAACTTGATAATGATATGATAGACTTGATAGTGCTGGTCGCACATTTCTTTTGTCACCATTTGTTGATGGCAGTAATACAAAACATGGCATAGGTCTGAAAATGTGACCATGGAATCATAATCCAAATCATTATGCACATATAGGCCTCTCCGCTTTCATATCATCAGAATACATAAAACTCTTGCTTTGATATAACATTCGAAAGAAGTTACTCTTTCACCGTTTTGCTCATTGCAAGTGGCTTTTAAACGCTGTTTACTTTGCACGAAATTGGATTTTGTTTTCAGCAGCTGGGTATAAAATTGCATAATTTATAGTCTTGCTACCACAATCTTTTTTTGTGTGTGGGGGTGGGGTGGGGGGTTCAGTACTCAGCACAACACCAATATGGCCTGCTTGCTGTCTGGTTGCATTATCCAATTTGGTAACCTTTTCTTTCTTTAAAATGAAGCCTGGTACTGTGCTAATCTTTCCAGGCATTTGCTGGATGCTTGCTTGACCTTTATAGGGATCCTTCAACTTCTGAATTTCTTAATATTAGTTATGTCATTTCATGTCCATTTTTCCAGGCTGCTAGTTCATTGGCCTGTGCTCGAGAGGTTGGGTGAACATTGACCTGGACAAAATTGAATGTGAGTCATGTGGCGCACATCTAATCTTCAATGCATTGACATCCTGGTCCCCTGTTGAAGGTATGTTTTGTCTAGATACACTTTTGGTTTGTGATAGATTTACTACTATGCTACGTGACTGGTTGTTGTAGCTGGAAAAAATGGTTACTGAATATCCAACGAAATTGTAGTTTATGCAAAAAAAAAAGGTTCAAACCATGACACTACGCATTCAATTTATAATGTTTTACACATGATAGCTAGCTTTTTTATGGTGCATTTGTCAATGTATATATTTCACCCTGTAGTTCACTTTAACGAATTATGTTCGACAGCTAGAATACTTTCGTAACTTGAGTCAGATCATATATTTATTTATTTGTTGTCATACGGTGCTGAATGTTGGCCTACAAAATGGTGACATGTCCAGCAACTCAATGTAGCGTAGATGCGTATGTTGCATTGGTTTTGGCGGGCATACAAGAAGGGATAGAGTTCGAATGAAGAAATTCGATAGGGTCACGGTGGCACCAATCGAGGAGAAATTGATTCAACATCGGTTGACATGTTTGGACATTGTCCAACGGAGGCCCCCGAGGCGTCGGTGCATAGTGGGGTTTTAAAGCTTGAAGATAATGTAAAGAGAGGTAGAGGCCACCTAGGCCGACTTGGGACGAGACGGTTAAGAGAGACCTTAAGGAGTGGAATATCTCCAAGGAATTAGCTATGGATAGGAGCGCTTGGAGACAAGCAATCAACGTGCCTGAACCGTGACCTTTGTTTTTCCGTTTCACCCCTAACTATCTTTTGTCTTGTGCCCTTTTTTGTGTGTTTCTTTTATACTTGTTTCCTATGGGTTTCATCTCTAGCCTACCCCAACGAGCTTGGGACAAAAGGCTATGTTGTTGTTGTTGTATGCGAAAAGGTAGTCAAGAATTGTATATACAGATTTAATATGGCAAAGATTTGTTCCAAAGAATCATGAACAGAGTTGGATATTCTGAGAGGAGAGTTTATACATGGGACATAGCACAGTATTTTCAGTCACCTCACGCGATACAAGTTGATTCCAAGTTGGAAAATTGAACAAGTCTGTAAATTACTCTGACCCGGGCCCTCCACGAATGCACCTTTGTCGTCGAACCATGCTTAGAGATTTTGGGTATCACGTAAAAATGTATGGACATCCAATGTTTTGAATTATTGGTCAAGTAAAATCTTACATGACTCAATAGAAAAACTATCTGCAATGTGCAATCTCATGACTGTTAGTACTTGTGTCTTGCTGTTTTACTAGGCTGGAAATAGATTGGCACATCTCTGTTTGCAAATTGAATTTTGTTCAGCTGTGAAACCTTTCTTTGTGTCTTCTGTTAGTTGCAAATGCTGGAGAATCCTTTGCCGAGCAGCTGGATGCCGCACACCAGAATAGTTGTCCCTGGAGAGGCAATAACTGTGCTGACAGCTTGGTCCAGCTTCATCTTACACAATCAACTCTTATTGGAGGTTTTAAAGATCGCTGTGATGGTCTTTTTACAATTTACCTCCCTTCCCGTGATTGCACCATCTGCGATTGAGAACATGAAGCTTACCAGGAGCGCACAAATTGACCGTCTGTTGTCCCAGTCAATTACCTTTTATCTGGTATTCTGGGCTGCAGAGCAGAGAGTACAGCAGGAATTAATATCCACCAAGATTTTTCTTGTACCTACTCTCAAGTATGCTGATCTCTTTTCATGTACACACACTGTTTTTTTATTGGAGCTAACACGCTATTATTTTGCATTCCCTCCAGTTTCTGGGTCTTTCTTTAATTTACACTGTTTACCAATGAGTTTGTAGGCACAGAAGCTCATAAGCCTGTGTGGATGGGAGCCTAGGTGGCTTCCAAATGTTCAAGACTGTGAAGAAAATTCAACGCTGTTCAGCTAAAAATGCACCCTCAGTTGGACCTGACGAACGGTTTTATCCCCATTTTGTTGAACATAACAAAAATTCATTTTCTGCATCAGCCAAGAAAGATAAGGGGAAAGGAAAATTGCCCGTTGGAGATTCTGGATGCAGCATGAGGTCACCGTTGTTAGATTGTAACCTGTGTGGAGCTACAGTCAGGATGTCGGACTTTAGACCTGTATTACGCCCTTCTCGTTTCAGTCCGAATAACATTGATGTGCCTGAAACAGGCAGAAAGCTAACGCTGACACGTGGAGTTAGTGCTGGCAGCGGTATCAATGAGTGGGTTACTGAGGGGGTGGAAAGACGTCAAGATGAAGGGCGTGATGAAGCAGCAACAGATGAGGGAAAACCACTATCACTTGTTGGAGTAGACCTAAACCTAACAATGGCTGGAGGATTACCATCACCTCAATCTGCCATGCCTGCTATGTCGGAGCGGTTCAATAATGGAGGAATGGGAAGGGATCTGATGATTGGACAGCCTACAGGCAGTGAAGTAGGTGATTGTGAAACCTCATATGAGTCTCGTGGTCCGAGTTCAAGGAAGCGTAACCTTGAGGAAGGTGGGAGCACAGCTGACAATCCACAAGATAGGCTGCAGCATGCTGATAGCATAGAAGGGAATTTCATTGATCGTGATGGTGAGGAAGTTGATGATGCTGCCCAAGATTCAGATGTCCCGAATAAGAAGTCCCGTGGGTTTGATCTGTTTGATGCCTATCGCCCTTCTTCTGGAGCTGGTCCCAGTAGAAACTTGTCCTTTGACCCTGATCCGGATGCTGGTATGTTCAGTCACTCAAGAGAAATTGACCTGGCAGCTGTTGAGCGTCCGACTGCTAGGGATTCTCTGAGAGCATCTTCTGTTATTGCAATGCATACTATTCATACTTCCGAGGAAGATTCTATGGAGAGTGTTGAGTATTATCCAGGTGATGGTAATGATATCGATATGCCTTCTTCTAGTGCACAAAGGAACATTGAAATGAATGATGCCTTGGATCTTAACTATAGCAACCAAGCACAGCAAAGTGCTAACGCACATGCTGGTCCTGGAAGCGATGCAAGAGAAATAGGAGGAAGCAGTACAAATGAAGGGGAGGAGGTCATTAATGCTGAAACAGCTCCTGCTTTTGGAAGGGATCAACTTAGTTTAGGAATTAGTGGTGGCAGTGTTGGCATGGGAGCTAGTCATGAGGCTGAAATTCATGGAAATGCCGCTTCTCTGCACAGAACTGAGAGTGTTGTAGGTGATGCTGAACCTATTGCGAAGCTTACTGAGACAATGGGTCAGACTGGTGAATCAGCACCAGGACCTGGATTAATGGATGAATTTGTACCTGAAGTAGATCGAGGAGAACCTCATGGAGACAGCCAGGATACAGTGTCTCGGTCTGTCGGACAAGCTGACAGTGGATCGAAAGTATATGGCTATACCAAAGCTGATTCTGTTGAAAGTGGAGAAAAAATAGGTCATGCCACCGGTAATGGAAGCAGTATGCGTCCTTCCCTTTCTTGCAACGCAGGGATGTGTGCTGGTTTTGATCTGTCTAAAGATGATGTGACACAAACTGGCAAAATACTTACTACTGAGGATGCATTAATGGGGTTAGATTATGATCCTGGGAATGGATTAGGTACTTTCATTCAAGCCTTTGCTAGATATAATGTAATGTTTTTCCTGTACTGTGTCGTTTGCATTATTTTCCATGGTTCCATGTTGGCATTTTCTATCGTTTGCATTATTCCCTGAGCATTCTTTTTAGTGAAGTTGGAAGTTGCCGTGTGATGTACCCTAATATCATAAAATGACTAGCTTGGGACAAGGAACTCTTTCATCAATCATAGCTCATAGCTGTAATTTTTCCAGCATTCTTTTTGTTTTTAATCTCTTCTTTAGATGTTTTGCCAATGGAGTGGACATGATCTAATTCCATGAACACCCCTAACCATTATCTATATTTGTTTTATTCTTAGACCTTCATTTTTATGTAAGTTTTCTCCCCTTCTTGGTGGTGGTTCATGCTGGGTTTCTTTCATCTCTAGCATACCCTACTTTGGGATAAAATGCTTTGTTGTTATTGTTGTTGATGATGATAAACTTCATTTAATTCGTGATTATGCTCAGTTATATGTCTTCTGCTCATATAATACTCATTTTCTTCTCAGGAGCTACTAATGGAGAAAATGACTATGAATCGGGTCTGCTGGAATTTGATCCTGTTAAGCATCACAATAGTTATTGCCCATGGGTGAATGGAAATGTTGCAGCAGCTTGCTGTAACAACATTGGCTCCAGCTCAAGTAGTTCAGCGCCCTCTGGTTGGCAGTTAACAATAGATGCAATTGACACGTACCAATCACTTGGTCAAGCTCAAAATCAAATAATGCAATCTGACTCTGCAGCTTCATTATATATGGTAAAGCTTGCTCATCTACTAATGCAATCATGTCTAGAAAATCTGTAGGAATAACTTGCTGCATTGAGAACCTAGATTAACATTCCATATTATGGCATAACAAAAGGCTCAATCAAGAATCCATTATTTGAATTGTGATATTTGGATGGCCATAAATAATGCACCCTCTGAACCCCATTACTAATTTACTATCATTATGGAACTCTACTTGATGTGTCGCAGGATGACCAAATAACTCATAACCGCAAGGTGGGGAGACGGCCTTCTGTGAGCAGAAGCTTTGGGAAGTGCTGATTGGAACGCTTGTAGCTTAAGTGTTCCTTAGACAGAAGTAAACATTCCAGAAGTTGCAGATTGGTGTAACAGGAGAAACGAAATAATACTCCATTTAAGATAGTCTCAATAGATTGTTGTCACCCCGTGGGTGTGACCTTATAGTGGTTTATGTTGTTGAGTATTGATATTGATATAGCATATTATATATGTGTATTTATTTATATATTCCGAAAGGGTTGATTCAACATTCCAGTGTTCATTTGACAGATACTCTATGACCTGGCGAGCTTATATAAACTCCATTCATATCTTTATCACTGTTCTTATTGCATCCATGTACCTCATCTGATGTTACGCCGTTATGGTCATGTTCAGATTTTTTGTTCTCTGTTTCTTTGTGTCTGTCTGGCTGCCTGTTTCTTTGAGCGGGGTCACCCTCGTCAAATCTCAGCAGCCAATGAGCACCACCCAGAGTGCCAGGTCATCAGCAACGACCAGATAAAGAAGCGGATGAGATGCCACTCCACTTCACTCCTGCTGCTGCTTGTGACCTGGCTCGCCGTCTTTCCCCTTCCCTTCCCTCCGTCTCCCAAGCTTTCTCCAGATCAATCGGAAAGGGGAACGGACGAGGAGCCCAGCATGCCGCTTTGCAGCTTCTACGCCTCCACGTCCGTCCCCGTCGTCAAGCCCCAGCAGTCCGTCGCCTCCACCAAGCCCCCTCCACCATCACCACGGCGGCGGCCTCCGTGGCGACAACTGTGCCGATGCGCAGTGCGGCGACGGCTGTGCCCAGCGCGACCCCAGCGTTGTCGCTGCACCTGCCGGAGCTGCCGTCGCAGGTGAAGGACAAGATCCTGAGCCTGGAGCTGATGGGCGTGGACTACGGGCGCGCGCTGGAGCTGAACCCGGCGCTCCGCGACGCGGCGCCGGAGTCCATCCACGCGGTGGTGTCGTTCCTCCAGTCGCGCGGGCTGCAGTTCAAGGACCTGGGCCGCGTCTTCGGCATGTGCCCGTCCGTGCTCACCGCCAGCGTCCGCGCCGACCTCCGCCCCGTCTTCGCCTTCCTCTCCGAGGACCTGGGCATCCCGGAGTCGGCGCACCGTCGCGTGGTGATCAAGTGCCCGCGCGTGCTGGCGTGCAGCGTCCGTGACCAGCTCCGCCCCGCGCTCATCTACCTCCGCCGCCTGGGGTTCCGTGACAGCCGGGCGCTGGCGCTGCAGGACCCGATCCTCCTCGTCTCCAGCGTGGAGCGCACCCTGGCGCCCAAGCTGGAGTTCCTGGCCGGGCTGGGCATGTCCCGGGACGACGCCGTCGCCATGGTGCTGCGGTGCCCGGCGCTCTTCACCTTCAGCATCGAGCGCAACTTCACGCCTAAGTTCGAGTACCTGGTGGACGCCATGGGCGGCGGCGTCGAGGACGTCAAGGCCTTCCCGCAGTACTTCGCCTTCAGCCTCGAGAAGCGGATCGCGCCGCGCCACCGCGCCGCGGAGGACGCCGGCGTCGCGCTGCCGCTGCCGGACATGCTCAAGGCCACCGACGAGGAGTTCAGGGAGATGCTCGACAAGGAGCGGGGGCTGGCAGCGACGACGGACTGATCGAGGGCCGCCGCGCCATGCTTTGTACGCTTAGCTGCCGAGCTAGTACAGCGGTTTGCACCACCTGATGCGAGGAATTCAACCGCTGTCTTCATGGCGAGTGTGTGTCCTGGCCATGACGGTAACCATTTCGTTTGAGTAATTAAATTAGTAGCCTGTACATATGAATTAACAACATTATTGTTTGGTAAGTAGACACAGGACACTCGTATGTAGCTCATGAAACATGGCATTTCTTCCTCCAATTGAATGCACCGATCGAGCGCCAAGTCGTGTCATATGTACATAATACTACTTACTCCTTACATTACATGTATGATGAATGATTGGATGTACTCACCAAGTTCATTAATTATATGTTTGCTCTGAAGCCTCTGATGAGCTTCATGCTTGAGCCACACGTGGCGTGTGTTGATGATAATGGAGTCGAAAGCTACAGTTGGAAATCAAGGGTAGCAAACACAGGGTATTACCGTATTAGAATTACAATCGCCAGAGTTTTACTCAACACCTTGTCACTTACCCTTGTTTCCTTAATCCTGGCACAAAGTGAGTCTTCACTGGAGATTATTGTTTGAACTAGAAGAAAAGTTACCGGAGTTTATACAGTTCACAAGTAGAGAGAGGACTACGTGTAAAAGAGCTCCAAATGGCCGGCGGTTTCATTCTAGGCCCAAACTACGGCGCAGAACAATGCTAACTGCAATACAGGCCGAAACGTTCTCTCATGACATAGAGAAACGGCCCATGATCACCCCGAGGCCCACCGGAAACCCTAATTGCCCCTGCTGCGTCCACACGATAAATACAGGACATGACAGCCAATGCGCCGCCGCCGACGCCGACGCCGAATTCTTCCTCGCATATAATCTTGCTTGTTTCTAATGTTTTCTCCCGCAGTTTCTGCGTTTTTTTTTTTTGTTTTTCGTGTGTCGTCACAGCGTCGTTCTCCATCTTTTGGTTTTGATTGATTCGTCGGTGTTGACGGTCGGAGGATGATGATATGGTTTTGTCGCCCCAGTCTTAGGATCCGGACTGCCGGACCTGTGCTGATTGACATGTTATCGAATCTGACTCCACTGTCCATTATCATTCTCTTCAGTTTGCGTCTCTGCTCTTTTTCTTATCTTTTGCTGCAAGTCCTTCAGTTGAGAGGATGATGATTTTAAATTGTCGCCCCAGTCTTAGGATCCGCTCACATGACGGTTCTTTTGCTGATTGACATAACATTGAATCTGACTCTTACTTTACACAGATCGCAGTTGCCGGTGCGTTTGCAGTTTGGGTTTTTGATTTGATTTGACACTGTCAGCGTTTTCGGTGCATAGTAAAATTGCTTTCGTCATACTGTAAAGCAAAGCTCCATTGGCTGAAGGTATCAGTTGTGACGGACGCCCTCGGGAAGGAAGAACAGGCTCTCTAGCCAGAGATGGCTTTTTTTTTTTTTTGATAATACGTATCTGCATTAGTACTGAATAAGGAAAGCGTACAAAGTACGCGTACAAATACAGAGACGTACAAGGAGGATACGGATACAGCTGTCTCCGCCAAACTGCGCTAAGGACCGTGAAAAAAAAAGAAATTACAATGAGGTCCTCGTAGCCCTCGTCCGCGCCGAAAGTCGCCGCCGCCACCACCACCGTCGAAGAAGACACCGCGGCGCCACCGTGAGCTGGAGGAGCTCCATCGCCCGCTGGCTTTGAGAGGAGTCGGGAGACACCCGCCCTGAAGACTTCCGGATGGAGCCGCCGGCGCCGCCCATCGACCGGCCGCGCTCCCGCCGTTCCAGCCCCCGGATCCAGCACGCCATCGACGACACCAGCGCGAGGGGAGATCGAGCCGTCCAGCCGTAATGCCATCCGCAACACCCACCCCACCTCCGCACTTGTGAAGAAGAAGGCCGAACATCACCCGAAGAGATGACAAGATGCCTACCGCCTCCCTATCCTATACGGAACTCACTCCGCCTCGCCATTGACGCCGGAGTAGGACGTCGCCGGGGCGGAAGAGGCCCGAAACCTTATTCCCGCGCCGCCGGTCGCCTTCGCCGATGACGCCGCCACCAGCAAAGCCGCGGCTGAGCATCACTCCCGGCGAACCCTAGCTTCACCATCGATAGCCGATGGCAAGCACAACCTAGACCTAGATACGAAACTACCTAGTTTATATATACACCCGCTGCGATGATTCCTCGGTCCTCCTCCCTCTCCGACGCCATCCCGGCCGGAGGAAGAGGACCTCGGCGAAATCACCGCCGGAAGTCGAGTCGCCCCCTTGTCGCCCCTTTCAACTGAAAGGGGGATAGGGACGGAAGGGTCGAGAGACTGGCTAAGGGCAGCCAGAGATGGCTTTACAGCCTCCGAATTCCGCAAGCAATGCCAAACAAGTTGAAACTGACATGTCGCGAAACATTCAGTAATGATATTTGACAAATCATTAACCTAGAATTTAAAATTCATGGACATTTGCTTCACACGAATCACACCTCACTGATAGATCTAAAATTCTTAATGACGGCTGGCTTGTAGAACTTGAGCTAGACAAATCTACTATAATAACATGTTTTCCCGTACGAGAACCTGTTTTTCCAATTCCAACCCTTCCAACTGGTGAGTTAGAGTAAGCTCAGTCGTAATGGCCCAATTCCGGCCCAGCGTAGCCCGGCCCAGCCCGGCATCGAACAACCTCGGCAGCAAGGACACGTGCCGCTTGCCCACGTCATCAAAAAGAGAGAAAAAAAAGAGAACGCGTAGAAACACCGAAAGGCAGCCGGCACGGCAGCACACTGAGCATTTCTCCCAGAAAATCGAAAAAAGGAGAGGGGAAAAAAATTCTCGTCTCCTTCCCCAGCTTGCCAGCAGCACTCCGAAGTCGCGTCCGCGGAGCGAGAGCGGCCTCGATGGGTTCGAGCGATGCGGAGAAGCCGCTGCGTCGGATCGCGGCGTCGTTCGAGGAGCTCGCCGCCGTGGCCAAGCAGCAGCCCGCGGTGTCCATGGACGCCGGGGCCTTCTCGCGCGCCTGCTCCAACGTCTCCGTCCTCTTCGGCTGCCTCGGCATCGCCTTCAAGTTCGCCGAGATGGACTACGTCGCCAAGGCACGCGCCTGCCTCCTACTACTACTTCCCCGTCTCCTTCCTACCCTCGCTCTCGTGTCTGCGGCTCTGTACCACCGCTGTAGCGGCTGTTTGGCTTGATTAATTTCATCCAGTGTTTGGATCCGTCTGCTGCTTACTGGGACTTGGATGTGGTGAACTGGTGATCGATTCGAACTTAGATTTGTCTAAGACTAGTGCGTATGGACGAAATAGTCTCGCTGATACCACACGATCTATCTCCGACTCCGTGTGTGTTGTTCTGTGCTTGTTTGTTCTGGTTGATGCTTGGGGTGGTGAATGTTATCTTCTGCACATGCCAATAGATCAGTCATCATATATCTCCAGTTATGAGTTGGCACTTGAATTAGTGTGCAGCTATTTTTACTTTGGGCTCTTAATTATGGTTATGGTGATGGTGATGAACTTCGATTTGATCTTGTTCGGCGGTCGCTTTTGGCTTGTACACTGTATGGTTAGTAACAGAAACTTGGAGGTTAGGAAGAATTGACCATGAAGAGTTCAAATAAACTTGAGCTTTTGCATATGAATCAGATCATCTAATCTGAGGCTGTGTTCTCTACTAGTTTGTTTCAATGGATACTTGTGGTGTTTGATATATGCTGCACTTGGTTGGTTGTTTGTCACTAGAGATCAAATAAACTGGACACTTGACTTAGTGTGCAACTGGTTTATTCTGGGTTGGCCTGATGATTTTTGTGCTGTGCTGATTTGGTTTCTGACTTTACTCTCAATGTTACCTGGTTAGTTATCTGTTGTTAAAGTCTGTTTTGTGCTAGTAACAAATATTGTACTAGTATCATTTATCTTAATGTTGTTATATGAGTAGGCACTTGGATAATTCCCTGCAAACTTAGTGTGCAACTAGTTTAATGGTGATGTGTAGATCCAGTTTCTGCTAGGCACACCCTTTTTGGCTAGTTAAACTGTGTGATCTTCTGCTTAGTTTTAGTTGTACTCAAATGTATATAAGACTTGGAGGTTAGGAAGAATTGACGTGCAAAATCCCAAAACAATGTAGACTTTTTGCATCTTAACCAAACCATCTAATTCGGAGGCTATGTTCTGTGCCAGTTTGTTTCATTGGACACTCAACGTGTTAGAATATGACCCTCTGCACTTGCTTTCTAGTTTGCTACTTAGAGAGGAAAAAAAGGTCTCATCAGTTTTTACTGGAGACTTCTCTCGGACAGTGCAATACATAGCAGATCTAATGTTCAACTTGTTTATTCTGAGCTGGGATGCTGTGCTGGTTGGTTATCTAACGTTGAAGTCTATTTTGTGTTAGTAACAAGCACTTTCACTTTTGAGTTTGACTAGACACTTGGATAATTCACTACCACAGAAAACACGGTATATCGCTACTTGTAGCAATGTATTGATGATGATTCTGAGTTGCTTTCCTTGTTGCCAAGTTATTGTTCTGACATTTCCAAGTTTTGTTTGGTGTTCTTCTCTGATCACTTAATTGGATCTTCTACAGGTTGATGATTTGGTGGAGGCATCGAAGTCAATTTCAACGTTGCCTTCCATGGTTGAGCTAGACATTCAGACCGGCACTGTCAGGAAAGCAGGGAGCCATACAAGGAATCTGCTTAGAGTGAAGCGTGGAATTGATATGGTTAAAGTCCTGTTTGAGCAAATTCTTGTCACAGAGTAAGCGCGAGCTGCACACTGAATACCTCTTTACTTCTCTCAACTCATAGTTGCTTATAAGTTCATGTTGTGAACTGTTAAGCTCTGTGTTTCCTTACAATGCCTTCTCAGTGAATTTGATCAATTAGCATTGTCTTGCAGGGGCAACTCACTAAGGGATGCAGCATCAGTAGCTTATGCTCAGGTCTTTGCTCCTCACCATGGATGGGCAATAAGGAAAGCAGTTGCTGCTGGAATGTACGCCCTTCCCTCAAAGTCCCAGCTGTTGAAGAAATTGAATGAAGATGGTGAGTACCTTAAATCCATCAAAGCTTCAGCACCTAGCAAAATAGCAAGCAACTAGTTTTTATTCGGAAATGATCACATTACAATGCTATTCTGGGTCCTTATAGAGCGTTAATGAGTTGTGCACTTGTCTGTTTGTGAGTGAAATACTAATATTCATGTATGCCTATAAAGCGTTAATGGGTACGGATTTATTTTTGAAGGGTAGGCAGGGGAGCCCCTACCTCTTTTTGTATATTTATGAACACAAAAACAGGGTACAGAATTATCAAAAGCATACTAAGATGCCTGGGATTTCTTAAGATGATATGGCTTAATTTTGACCTTTAGTGATGTTGACCATGTTTCCTTTTTTTTCGCTTGCAGAGGAATCAGCAAAGGTCCAAATGCAAAACTTTGTCAGGTCATCAGCTCCAGTTATCTGCTATGTTGAAGACCTTTTCACCTCAAGGAATTTGGGCATAGATTGGTGAAGAAACTATGGATACATTTTCTTGTGTGCTGTCAACTGAGCTCAGAAAACCTTTTTCTGGATTCCATGTCTGCAAGTTGTAACCAAATCTATGAGCTTCGGTCTAAAACTACTTAGCTAGCGATCCTATGTCTAAAACTACTTAGCGATCCTATTCTGGAGTTGTTCGTGATGGTTGCTGAGTAGGCATGTGACCACTTGCATAGATGATGAGAAAATATATGTTTCGGCCTCTCTCTCTCCCTCTCTCTCTCTCTCCCTCTCTCTCTCTGCTGCTTCATGTATGCTCACCTGAGGTGGCCGCATGCTGAGCAATGTCATGGCATTTCAGGAATTCGATAATCTTGTCTCTATCTCATGGAGTGGTCAGTTGCATATTCCTGCTGTTGTCGCCTCTTCTCACACCTCCCTTCTAAATTTTGCCATGGAGACTGATGAATTATTTAATTTGCACTTTACAATCGATTAATCATGGTGCACAACTGAACCCTTAAATGGGGACATTGACAAAGTTGGGTAGTCGTTAGAACGGAGTACTCGAGTTTCCGTATTTGTCGTACTCGTACTACACTGTTTTTTTGCTCCCCCTTTGCCTTCAATATGAACATGGGGCCAGGAAACATCATGAAATACGTACTCAAGAAGTGCATCAAACCGATTCAGCTCTATATTAATTACCCCGATGCCAACACATAACTTCAGCTTGTTATCGAACTTCACAGCAAGAATAGAGCAACAAAAATCCACAGCCTTAACCAACCTAACTCTGGAATATGGTCATGAAAAGGTGGGAAAATCATTTTGAAATAGTGAAAATAGGTAATTGTTGGAGGAAAAGGAAACAGAAACCAACAGCTACACAGAGTATTTCCCAGCCTAAAATGCAGTACCACAATACATCTAATGCATGCCCAAACTCTCCTGTCTTCAATGCTCAATCCGCTTCGACCTCAAGCAGGTACTGTCAAATTATCATACTGTACTAGTATCATTTCTCACAGTTCATGTCTTTATGCGCACCACAAACGAACCTGTCATCAAGAACACAATTTAGATAACTGTGATGAGTTGGCATAAGGCAAAATTCATGCAATAGGCATTGAAAATATGAAATGGAGCTGCAACTTTCTGTCAGTATAAAGTGAATGAAGAGATGTGCAGTGCTCTTCCAAGCTGCAAGAAATAGATTAGGAGATGCCAACAGGATCTCAAAGTGATTAAAGTAGAAGAAAGCAAGGACCCAATAAGATTTCCTTTGGGATGGCAGGGAATTCCTGCCACTTGATTCACCAGAGCCTAAATTACATCACAACTTCGAGGCTTGGAGGCCCCTGTTTTGATGTTTCAGTATAAAGAATGAAAATTTCCTTGTAACTCAATCCAGATTGTTTAAAATTAAAAACATTTTTCACAGCTTTGAATAGAAATTAAAGGACCATAGCAGAAAAAGGTTTGCATAAACTCTAGAAATAATCAAGGAATAGCATGACAGCAGCACATATCGTACTTCCACAAAACCAAAAGAATGTGCGAAGATGAGTACTGAGTAGTACAGATCTAGTACCCAAAAAATAATTGTTCATGCCTCCATGGGTACCAATAGAGGAGATGCACTCTTGGGCAATGAGTTAATGATGGTAACAGGCATGGAACAGACCAAATCTGAAGGTCACACAACCATATCATAGGCAACAATTTATCTAGTTGATTATGAGTATAAAAAGTAAATCAATAAACCACAATTTATCTACTCTCCGTTCCAAATTATAATACATAGCTTTTGGCTGCTATGCACAACTTCTATATACACTGTCTAGATATATCGCAAAAGTATCTAGAACAGCCAAAACGTCTTATAATTTGAAATGGAGGGAGTAGATATTAATGTCGTATCTAGAACAGCCAAAACGCCTTATAATTTGAAACGGAGGGAGTAGATATTAATGTCTGAATCCAATCTTCTAACATTTCACTTCATATAGACCTCGCTGCTAGATTACACATTGCAATAGTATCTTAAAATCAAACTTTCTACATCATGAAAACCTCTGGACAATAAAGCACCATACTTGGGTAATTGTTTGACTCCAGTGGTTGATATAAGATGTGCAGAAGATCATCAAATGGTGAAAGTTAACCACATGCCAAAAGGTCATAGAAAACAGCATAGCTTAACTTACATGCTGGAAGGTTTGACATGTCAGCAGAGACAGAACACGGAATTCCTAAGTTGGTCAAGGCACCTCTTATCAACCCGCATGGGAAATACAGAAGCATGGTAGTTGTTTGGGCAGCAGTATCACCCAAAGCTACAGAATCATTTTCAGTCGAGTCGGTGTTCTCTGTATATGTATCTAGAGAAACACGAGTAAGCCACCGAAAACGGTTATCTTGAAGGACAAAGGTACCCTGCATGTACAGTAGTCAAGAGATGTTAGTGTTTAACAAGAAGGAAAAACAGGTAGGAGGTATTTATGCATCACCCTATGATTTGTTTTCAGATTGTCAATCTGTTTCTTGAACAGCTCTGACCAAAAGTCTTTGCAGATAAATTTGATTGCTTCAAGATGATCACTAAATCGAGGGCGCTCCATGGTATATCTGAATATGAACAAAATTTTGGTTGAGTCTGCAGAAGTACATACATTGGAGCGTTGCATTGACTAAAAAAATTAATCACACAGAAAACTGAGACAGATCTGCATAGCGCGTTAAAATACAGTGCTGGAGACGTTACAGCAGAGAGGCCTTGTGCTCTACAAAACTAAAGAAGCACAGCACAACAGTAAACATGTATGCAGTTACAAAAAAAAAATCCACCAAAATAAGATGAAGGTCACCTCAAACAAAGAATAGAACGTATTATGAAGAGAATAAGAAACTCATTATATAACATTAGATATCATGCATGAGAATCACATCTAACAGAATTAATTAGGGCACCTAGGTCATTTATCCAGGCTACTAATATGTCTGGGAATTGCTACAAATAAACTCTTTGTGGAACGGAGGAAATAGTTGGAAAAAAAATCACATGCATATCAAAAGCAATTAGCATATATTATAATTAGGAACAAAAAAAAAGATAACATCATAGTATGTGTTAAAGATGCATGTGGTGAAGGCAACATTCCATTTATTAACTTGACCCAAAATTGTTCATTGAATAGTATATAAGAACATAAGAAATGCAGTTCATCAATCCAGTATTAACTATATAAGAAACGTCATTCAAATTTCCCTTAACAATTACAACCACATGTCAAAAGATTTATACAAAAATATACAACTAATTTTTACAACCAGAAAGGTGGGTAAGCTCTCATGGAGTTTATAAATTTGCCTCAACGAATAAGCTGCAATCCAAAATGCTCAAATTGCCTTCTCCTCAACTAATAAAATGTTAGGTACCCGGTAAAGTTCACAAGAAGTATTCAAGGTGGTGACAATAAGAGATAGAGCATTCATGGTATGAACCCTTCAAAGTAGCTCAGTTTTTCAAATAAGCAAATGTGGAAAAACCCAACTATCAAACATGTCCAAAAGCAATCTTTAGGAACCCCGACAATACTAGCACCCACAGAACGTCCGAATAGAATCTTTTAACTTGATTTGGGTAAATGGGTCAGTAACTTAGCTATATGAGAAGATATTTACTATCCATGCCCCTGATTACTTGATTAGACATGTGCTCAATTGATATAACTACTTGCAGTTATAGATAACTAGACACTTGTTGAACAATACTTGCACATTTTTACCAGAAAGGGTGATACTTTTAGTTACTTAACTTGCTGAAAAAGTGCCGCTTGGATGATGATCATTAATCGAGTAGTTCTTGCCCTAGCACAATCAGTTTTTGCCCTAATACAGATTAAAACAATGGTGATTTGGACAGCCAGGAAAAAATTTCATTCATGTAAGGTTCCCAAAAGGCACCTGAACCATGAGGTTTAGGCTGGATCGCAATACCAAATCTAAGAGCCTGCGCCAAGCCTCCAACTAGACCTCAACTAAGAGAAACATTTTGAGATTTACCCATACCAGTAACCGCCTAACCGAAACCACATTAGGGTGATAGATCATCAGTTAAGGTTTCAAATTGGAACCTGAGTGCAGAATTAAGCAGATGAAGAACATAACAGAAGAAAAAGAATTTATTTCTGGACGTACCTCTCAGAGAGCTGGTGCCCAACCTGGAAACCGATGGCCTCAATGCGGCGGGCAGCGAGCTCTGGCTTGGCGGCGTAGAGGCCACCGCAGTAGACAGCCACCATCTCCATGACCACCGCGTCAACACAACTCTCCGCGATAGCCATAAGGTTTAGATGTCTAAATTTGTAAATGAGGAAATAACATTAGGGACTTCGTAATTCTAAATTTTCTACTGCTAGCAAATAAAAATTAAACTTTAAAACAACTTTTTTGTTGCATAAACAAAGAGAAGCAAAAAATTAAAAGGCAAGTTTGAAAAAAAAAACAATCAGATCTCTTATAACAGAATCAAAGATTAGAAGAATCAAACTATTACAAATTTACAAATAAGGAAATCCTGGGATTGACTTGCATGGACCATATGAATGCTACCATGATGAACACGGTCCAGATAAAAGTAACTAGCGCATGTTACCTAGCAGAACATCAAGGTCAAACATTTGATGCCATCATCTAAGAGCGAGGCACAACTACTACCAAATCAGAAACGAAATATACTTCAGTAAACCGGCAAACAGTAATTATATCATTTGGGCTGCTAGAAATGACATAAAATGCCTATTTATTGTTCAAATAAGATTTCAGATAGAATAAACATCATCTTTTGCCATCTCAACAATCTGAGGGGGGGCAAAATGCTCTATAACAGTAAAAATTTTAGTATGAATAGATCTGACGTCTTTTTCTTCTTCTCGTCCAAGCAGTATGGAGAAAATTCATCGAATGAAAAGATTTCACTGGTTGTTGTTTCCAAAAACTGATATAACTACCAGGGGCCGACCCAGTAAAGGACATGGGTGTATACAATTACACTGAATAATTTTTGCAAAGCAATTCGAAGTTAGTAGGCATATTACATGTATATACACCTGCAATTAGATTCAGATCCGATTAGGAATAGTATGTTACAGTTTGGGCGCGCAGTTTTACCTTGGAATTACATTAAAGTTTCACGGCTCCGCACAGCAGGAAGGGAGGAACAAGGGGAGGGAATACCTGGTGTCCTGGTGGAGCTCGTCGCCGGCCCAGGTGGCGAGTGGACAGCAGTGACGGTCGCGGGGGGACACAGAGGGCAGACGGTCGGGGGACACCGGGGCTGCAGAGGGTGGACGCCGCACCGGAGCTGGTCGTGAGGACGCTGGACCCCAGGTGGTGCTCGACCGAGCGCAGTCTCCTCTCCGGGTTGCGGCGCGGCGAGCGGGATGGAGGAGATCGATCGGCCGCGGGCGGGACGAGTTCAGAAAAAGGCGCTCGGCGGTGACTGTAACTTGCGTACGCTGTGCCTTTGCCGCATTTGAAAAAAAGAATTATATCTTTGTTTTTAGATACGGTTATACTCACTGTAAATGCAATTCTCACTTTTCAAAAAAGCCAACTTTAACCAAATTTATATAAAATATTATTAACACTTATAAAACAATCAATAAATTAGTGATGAAATATATTTTAATAATAAATTTTGTTTGAGACATAAATATTAATATTAATTACTATAAACTTAGCAATACTTTAGTCAAGTTAACCGGTGCGACTCGTGTAGTTGCATGTTTTTTTTTTTTTGACAAAGGGAGAACTTTATCCATCTAGGAAATATGATATGACAACCTTTTATATTCATATAAGTAATTAACGAGTTTCATTGCATTTGAGATGCACACACAGGTTTTAGGCCCGGCGTTCCACGCAGCAAAAGGAGTAATACCCGAACTCTGCATATATATATATAGCATGATCTTTCCTCCTCCGCTCCAAATTATAGTTGAGAACTTCTAGATACATTGTTTTTCTTGTCATCTGGGTTATATACTACGCCTGGGATCGCATGTAAAAAAAAACATCGAGAAAAGCCAAAACGACCTCACAATTTGGAACAGAGGAAAGCAAGGACAGTTTGATTCCCAGCACTAATCTACCATAATTAACTAAAACTAAATTTAGTTTTCAACTAAACACTTAGGCGAATCAAGCCCATTTTCATCGGGGTCGTGCGACCCCGACAAACTTCAGTAAATCAGTAGAAAACTACTGTTCATCGATGTTCATCAGTGATGTTAACCCTATTTTGTTAATGTAATGACCCTGGTAAGTTTGGTGGCTAGATTCGCCATGTGATCAAACTTAATTGAAATGTGTTCAAAAGAATCTTGGGCCAAGAACGTCAACAGAGACGGATCAAGGACGCAGCCGTCACTTGGACGCAGGGACGGATTTCAGTATAAGGATTGATGTCCTGGGGACATCAATAACCTTATATAATTCTCACTACAATACCTGTGTACTACAGTAGAAGATCCAAAATTTTATGAAGGTTATGGCTTAGTGACATCAATGATTAAAAATTCTGGGTCCGTCCCGGATCAAGGACGCAGCCAGCAAACACGACGGCGCCGGAAACCTCCTCCATGACAAAGAACGCGAAGGGATGATCGGCGACGAAATCGACAGTCTTTGGCGGAGGGCCAGGCCGTGCAGACCTGCAGCGAATGCCGACGTACGTCACAGCTGCGGCCTCCGTGCCTTCCTCGTTCAGCTCAATCACCGCCTTGTGACATACCTTGCCTATCTTGGGCGACACGCCGGGGAGGTCTCTTTCCTCGGCCGTGTCCGTCAGGTCGGCGGCACCTTCGCCGTGGGGGTCAAGCGTGGCCCCGAGCCCTATCTCCCGGAGGGCAGCGGTGAGGTTGCTCGAGTAGGACATCTTGAACCTCGGCAGCCAGAGCTTGCCGACACGGACCTTCGTCACCGGCAGGTGGTCGTGCAGGAACGCCGGGCCGGACGCGGCGAGCTCGTCGACAAGGCTCCACAGGCCGTCGCGCGCGTCCGGCAGGAAGACGCACAGGGAGTACCTGGCGACGCCGCCGCGGCTCTGCATCCCGCTGCCGAATGGGGGTAAGGCCAGGGGTGCTTGGTACCGCAGCTTGAGCACCTTGAAGCCGCCGTGCACGGCGACGAAGTAGCTGCCGCTGCCGCGCATCAGCGGCGTCTTCACGGCGGTGCCTTCGAGGAGGTAGAAGTCCTCCACCTCGGTCCAGCGCTTGTTGAAAGGCTCGTCCCACTTGCCCTTGAAGTATATGGCGTTGACGAGCATCAGGCTGGTCTCGGCGCCGTCCAAGGGCGGAGGAATCACGTCGGCGATGAGCCCTTTGGTGGCCTCTGACACCCAGATGTTGATCTCCTGCCGTGCTTCCTCTGCCTGCGTTACATTGCATATTGGTTAACATTGTTACCACCGACGGGGATCTATCAAGCATGTAATCGCCGATCGACGGCGGACGGAGCAGCAGGTAGAAGAAGAACGTTAGGCACACGCACCTTTGTCTTGAAATCCACGGCGCGCACCTCGGCTTTGAAGGCCTCGACGGCGGTGGCCCTGAACGCCGGCTTCAAGACCACGTCATGGTCGTGCCAGACGCCGCACGCGAACGCGATGAGCGGCCCGCCGGACGCGGAGTCGTCGGCGAGCGCGCCTCGGACGAGCTCAGCGAGGTCGTCGCGCGACGCCGCGCCCAGAAGGGCCAGGAGCTCGTCCAGGGCTGCGCCGCGTGCGCCCCGCCGCCACCAGGGCCAGCGCGGCGTAGATGGACAGAGGCGAGAACACGAGGTTGCCGTTGCCACGGTCGCTTTGTTGGCCTCGACGACGAGCTGCTTCGTGAGGCGGAGCGCCAGCGACGTGAGCCCGGCGCTGGCTGCCGAGACGCGCTGCCCGTCTGCCGCCTCCATGGTGATGCTTGCTTGGGTCTTTGGGTTCTCGTGGACGGTACGTACGTACGTACGGCGAGGTTGTATTTGTAGGACGGATTGACGGAAGCCGCGTATAAACTAAGGAAAGGATTATGATTCTGAATCGATCTGTTTATATTACCAAGAAAAACAGTTTCCAACTTCCCTTTTATAGAAACTAAACTGCACATTGATTAGGTGAGGTTGGACAAGAAATTCCATATACACGGAGCAAGCGTGCACATTGATTAGGTCCTGCTGCACCCCAGCGGCAGCTCCAGGAGCACCTAGAATTGAAAACGTCTAGCTCCCTGGAGTGCGTGGACATGATCCGGGCAGTGGCCGCCGCCCTGGGAAGCACGACGCCGTAGCCATCGTCCATGTAGTCAGTCCCTCCGGGAACACCTGCCAGAGCAGCGCCCCCGCTCCGGCGCCGCCACGCCGCGTCGAGATCAGGAGCTCCCCGTACACCGCCTGAATGAGCTGGTCTCTCGTGGTCGCGTTGAAGGCGGCGGCACCGCCGCTCCGGGCCTTGGTGGACGCCCCGAACTCCGTGAACACCACCGGCATGCCGCCTAGCGTGCCCTCGGCGTCGGCGATATGCGCCTCCATCCACGAAGCCACAAACTTGAGCTGTGCCTCCAGTGTCGCGCCCGACATCCAGATGTCCGGGTAGATATGAACGGAGGCGAAGTCGACGCCAAGGACGCGGTGGTTGCGGACGAAGTCGGCGCCGACCTGGCCGGCATAGGTGTTCGGGTTGGCCTGAATCCGCCGCGCCGGCGACGAGGGGCCGTAGAAGCCCTCGGCGCCGACTTCGAGCAGGTGATCCGGGTCCATGGACTTGACATGGAACGCCATCTCCTGGATCCACTGCTGCAGCTTGTTCCCGGTTGGATCCGACGCGCAGCGCGGCTCGTTGATGAGCTCCCACGCCAAGATGGTCGGGTCGTCCTTGTACGTCACGTTCGTGTACGTGTTCACCCTCGTCACCATCTTCTTGACGTGGTTCTTGAAGTAGCGCTTCACGGTTTCGTCGGAGAAGAAGTCGTCGTCGGAGGTGATGTTGAGGCCGCCGCCGCCGACGTCCCTGGCCCATTTCACGTACTGCGCCTTGCCACCGTAGCCGTCCCAGTTGTTTACCAGTGATAGTATAAGCCTGATCCTGTACTTTTTTGCCTCGCTCACCACGAAATCCAACGCCTTCATTCGTACGTGTGCGTCAGTCCAGAAACAAGTTTTTCAAATTATAACATGTTTTGAATATTAGGAGAAAGAAATTAAATAATGTTGGAGCACACACATGCACATATATATCATCTCACCTTGAAGACATCCTCGTCATAGACAGATGGCGACTTCTGAAGCGGCCTCCAGCCACCGTCGTTGAAGGCCCACGTGCGGCACACGGTGAGGCCGACCGCCGCCGCCTGCTGGAACACCTCGGTGACCTTCCCCCTGGTGGACGGGTCGACGGCGAGGATCATCAGCCAGTACGCGTTGAAGCCGTTCACGTAGAAGGGCCGATCGCCGACGACGAACTGGTTTCCCCTAGTCTTGACCATCCGCCACTGCTCATCGTCGATCACCTCGTTGCTGCTTGCACCTCGAGATCATAAACTCATCGTGATCTATCGAACTAGGACTGCAAGGTCACATGAGAAACAGTTATGTTTGATGAGAAAGTGAGATACCTGTTGACGTTTGGTCTCTGGGCATGCGTATGGACATGAGCGCCACCGAGTATCTCCACAGGTGCGGGATCTACATGAGCATGCCTCCCATCTGTAAGCAGAAAAATGGCAGCTGCGGCCACCACAAAAACGTCGGACAAAGAAATGGATCAGAGAGAATCTTGCTCTCCCTTTGAACACAGTTTCCATGGTCGTTGCAATTTTGAGCAAAGACACTATTTTTTTAGTAGACAATAACCCCTTAATAATAAGCGCAACCGGTGATGATTTCGTGAACTTTGATATCTATGTTTCGCGATTTAATGTGCTCGTGAATGTTTATCTAATCATGTTTTTGTATGGATTTAATTATCTAAAATATTTAAAAAGGTATATGTGACAAGAATTTTGTTATATTCTCCACTTAATATAAATAAAAATCGGGTGTACTTTATACTAAGAAAAGAATTGCTTTGAAAATCTTAGGGGAGGGCATGGCCCCCCGCCAAATTTTTGGCTCCTGACTGCCTTCCTAGGTACATGCACAAACCTCTTAATTAGATACACGTGAATATTTTTGGACAAATAATGATTGGTACAAGACAGAGAGAGGAGTTCTGCCTCGGAGAGGAGACGCGCAGGGACGATATATTGGGATTAGGTCAATCATTCTAACCCGACCACCAAAGGGAATGCTCGGCACCCACGATAAAAAGCCGAGGCCCCACGGGCACTCTCCGCCTGGCCTTGAACTCGCCAAACGATAAGACCGAAGAAGAGCTCTTACCGCCACGGGAGATGTTCCGTCTCGAACGAAGCTCCTCGGGGGCCGCGATGTGACGAAGCTCCGCACGACGATTTGCTCCCTTCCGCCTCGAACGAGCTCCCGGGCACTAAGTCCAAGGACGACATCGGGAGAATCCGACGCTGATGATTAAGATTCAGCGCTACAGCCTACGCTGCCGGGCGCCGCAACCTACGCACCGGATTTCGCCTCGCCGCGAGAGATCGCCGACGGCATGCGCGCGCGTGGGCCGCCGAAACCACGCCAATAGACGACAAGCGCAAGGGACAACCACTAAGCTAACAAGAATGACCTCGACGCGCGAAGTCAAGTTCTACGCCGAGCTCTCCCGCCACACATTTTCCTCGCGATCCCAAGTATGAGCATTTAAGGCGCGACGGCGCCCCTCGTGATCTCACCCGCAGCACCGGCGCGTGCTCGACGAGGGGTACGACGCTGGGAAAGTACGGCGGCGGCGGGCGAGCTCGTTGTCCCCTTCGACACCGACCGACGAGCTCCGAGCTCGCCGCCCGTGCGCACTACGTATGGGATACTCGGAGCCGCCCCTATTCCCACTCTGTTTACTCAGTAGCCGTGGAGCGGTGCCCGGAAGGCGAGCAGCCGTACAAGCCGGGCGGACAACCGTACGCGCCCGACGCCGCGGGGAACTCTTCCTCCTTACCCCCCTCAACTTGTATTTCTTCTACCTCTAAGTCCCTCCGGCTCGGCGACCCTCGCGGAGCTTCCCCCCTTTAAGGCTATAAAAAGGGAGGGTTCGTCACCGAGGGAGAGCAAGCTCTCTTGCACCGCGAAAGCACACACACACATCGCTCGATTCCACTCATCACCGCGAGAGACACGGGAGCTCATCTCCCTCTCTCGGCAAACTTGTATTCGCCCGTCCCGAGCACTTTGAGCTCTGATAGTGCCACACAATTGGAGTAGGGTGCTCGTAGCCCCCGGAAAGATATAAACCACAAATGTCATTGTCCTTGAGTTAGGCCATCGGTGCACACATTAGCCAGTCGGTTCTCGCGGACTGCGGTATACCGACCCGCCACAAGCGACAATATGAAAATTGAAGACTACCTTATATATTAATGAAGAAGACGACAAACATCGTAAACACCATAAAAAGCATCACCACCGCCACCAAAAGCCATACAACATGTGTGGAAAACAAGCTTAGTTTATGGGCTAAATGGAGGAGGTTTTCCACGGCGATGCTTCTAAAGAGTGAAATGATATCAACAAATACTACCAACCCCTCGCGGGGAGAATCAAAAAGTCTTTGAACCACAACCAAGTTAAATGGAAGGGGCCTCCGCGACAAAAAACGCCACCATTATTGCCCATAGCCAGCGGCTTTTGCGAGCTTTTGCCCAAAAGCGACCCACTCCATTGTGAGAATAATTATTACACAAACACCTTTAGCCTTGTTCTCAGAAGTCGATTAATCATATCATCACATCTATGATGAGGTAAATTTTAAACACATATATCCATGCCCTCGTGAATACCCCCGGTGTTAATCAACTAAAATTTTGTCATGTCATCATGATCATTGCAAAGCATGCATGATTAGAAAATTTGAAATGCATCAAATTAAAATAAGTTTATATTTAAGGGATTTGTTGTGCTTAAGAATTTTAGGGTGATTTAATTTGGAATTTATGTTTTTGATCCTAAGTGTGTTGTTGTATGATGGTTTTGATAGTATAGGTTGGGAATCTGAAATTTGAATCAAATTCAAGTTTGAATTGAGCTTCAAAACCCTAATTTCTATCCTCTCTTTTACCCCTTTTCCATAATTCAAAATCTAAGCAAAATTTGCCAAAAATTCCAAAAGCCAAGTTGTAGATCTTGTTTTGAAGTACAAAAGAGGTGTACAAAGTTTTTTGAAGTTTTAAATAAATTTTAAAGTAATTTTGAATTCAAATTTGTCCCTTTTTGACCCCATTTCAAAAGTCATATTTAGAGGCCGAATTTGAAAATCTTCCAATTGTGAAAATTGTAGATCTTGAAAAATTAAGCCAAGTTACTTTTTTTGGAGTTTTTCGAGTTCAGTTCAAATTTGGGGAGAATTTGATCAAAATTCAGGAAGTTAGGGTTTTGGGTGCTATAGTGAGCAGGGGGTTCAACGCTCCTTCCCATACCGCATGTCGCCGGGCGTCGCGCCGCCACCTCGGCGCGCCGCTGCTTTGCTGCCACCGCCCGCCTTCGCGACGTCTCCCTCCACCCGCCCATCCCTCCTTTGTCCTATAAAAAGCGGCCGACCGCCGTCGCCTTTTCTTCCTCTTTCAACCGCCGACCTTCCATCCGCCGCCGACGCCGCTGCCGTCGAGCCTCAATCCACCCGATCAACCCTCGCCATCCGAATCGCAATTTTGTTGCGTGTCCCGTGGAGGTAGCCCGGTTCCGCTTAAAAGCACGAAGTCACCGCCGCGCCGCCGCCTTCTCCACGGGCCGCCGAGCACCACCGCCCCACTCCACCTCGCCGCCGCTACCGGTTCCGGGTGAGCACCGAGGAAAACCGCCTAATGCTTTTTGCATCACCTTTGACGCCGTGTCTCATGATCGGCTTGTCCGCTTTTCCCAGCTTGCCATCCCAACTCACCGAACGCCGGGTCTTGCCACCGAGAGCCGCCGCCGCCACCGCTGCCATCATCGCCGACTCACCTCCGCCTCGCCCCTCGCCGCAACCATCGCGAAAGCACCAAAGTCATGGTGAGCTCGCCGCACACGACCGCGGTCGATCGCTTTTCCTTTTCTCACACCGTAGTCGCTCTGAACGCCGTCGCCGACGCAGGTCCGCCGCGGTCCACGCCGCCGCTGCCGCAGCCGCGGCCCGCTGTAGGGAGTCGCTTTAGGTTCGCTAAGCGAGGGCTCGCTCGCCCGATGGTGCCGGAGTCGCTTCGGCGTTTCGCCGCCGACGGGAAAGCCCCGCTGGCCGCTGTCGCCGCCCGCCGCGCCGCCATGTCCGCCTGACGACCATGCCCGCATCCATCCGCCACCGTTTAGTAGCCTAGGATCGATGCGCCGGGCGCCAGACCGAAACCGTGAGGTGCCGCCGCCGCCGTCGCGGAGACCTCACCGCCGGTGAGAAATCGCCGGCCAAGACGGGCGGCCGCCTTTGGCCAATCGGCGGGGAGTCTCCGCTGGCCGGCCGTGGCCGCCTTTGTTTAGCCCCGGGCCGCCTGCTCGTTCGTATGTGGGCCGAGCCGGCTACTTTGGGCCCGAAGGCCGGGTTTTGTTTTAAATATGTTTTTATTCAATTTCCTTTATGATGAATAGTGCCCGATTTTGTGAATTTCGTATAAATTCATGCATGGCTTTAAAAAATTTGAAAATTTTTGTAGAACCTTCCTATGAGTATATCTACCCATGAAAAAATTTGAAACTTTGATTTTGAGTAGCTCTTGCATGATTTAAAAATACAATCTTTAATTGAAAAATGCATCTTTTATGATTTTTAGAAAATAAAATATTTATTCAAAAATCATGAAAATTTATTTGGTAATTGTTTTTATTATGTGTCCTACTTGTATAAAAAGTTTGGAGTCGTTTTGAAATGTTTAAATTATTTTCTATTTTATGCTCTATTATTTCATGTGGTTTTATAAATTATTTAGTGTCAAATAATTTAGGTTTTTGTGTGACTTTTGGGTTGTTTTGTGAATCTTGGATCATACCACAATCAAATGGTTCTTGAGAACTCCTTAGGCAATGGTGATGATATCTTGTAGAGTAGTTCAACAAGTTGGTTCTCCGCGGTTACGACTTTTATCGAAGTAAAGTTATGTTCCCGTGTGTATCATTTCATGCACCCGCAAGCATCATATTTAAATATATGGCATCATGTTGAGGCATACATTATTTCGTGTAGTGAATCGAGATCGAGAGTGTCAAGATCGAGCCGGTCCCCCGAGGAGGTTCTTTATCCAAAGGAAGCGGTTCGGATTTCTCCGGGTTTTCTCAAGAAATAGTTTATTCCACAAACTAAGGCAAGCCCCCGCTCATTAAACCCTTTCCTTGATATTTTAAAAAGCTTATATCACTTTTTGTTTATGCTTTATTGCATTAAGTAATTAGGAGTTGAGTGATAACCTAATTGCTTTTGCATTACCATCCTTGTTTATTTCAATACCATCCTTGATAACCCGTTTCATTTCAAAAATGTTTAGTGATGCTTAGCCCTGCTTAATTAGTTAAGCTTTTTCATCAAAAATGTTTTATTTGAGAAGATGGTACTGTTTTTTTGAAAGAAAGAGATGTAGTGATGATTTGAGATCGGACGGGGCGTGGGTTGAAAGCCGGGGATACCTAGCCGTGCTTGTCCCGTGTTGATCGTATAAGGACCGGCCCCGCTGTTTGGATTGTTAAGTTCGGGACTTTTTGAACGCAAGTTGCGCCTCGAGACCGCTTTTGGGTCAATGGTACGCCCTCGATCGGGCAAAATCCCCGTGTCGACGAAAAACTAATCGCCACATGTCCCGGGAAGCCCGATCTCGGGGTGTGCCAAATCGGGAACGGATAAATCACAAGACCGGGAGTGGAGAGATGGCGGGAGTAGTATGTACCCACCCTAATTTGGTCAAACCGCATTAGGGCGGGGTAGGGAGGTGGAGTATCGCGGCTCTCGGTGGCGATGGACCCAAATCCCGCTTTTGGACGGCCGAAAGTGAGGGTTGATATATGCAAGCTTGAGTGCTACATATACCGTGTGGTTAGGGATCCCTACCGGGTATAATCGGCTCATGAATCGCCGTTGCTTCTGGTTATGGAGACCCGTTCTTACGCCCATTCATCGTAGTAAATGATGGAATATGTTTTTGAGGAAAGAAAGTTGGCATAAGAAAAAAATATGTTTGCTCTAGAATAGAATAACCTAGAGTATATGAGCTACTAATCCGAATTAAAAATATTGAAAGTAAGGATTCACTTATAGTAGCTTTTCTCGCAAAAAGAGTTCTTGATTCTTGCTAAGCCTTACCTTGACTCCTAAGACCAAAGATTCCCGAAGTCGCCTTCCCTTTTCTTTGTCGGGTAAGTCTTGTTGAGTACTCCCGCATCGGGTTCTTTGACCCTTGCTGCGGGAGCGTGTCATGAGCAAAGCTTGTTTTGGTCCCTCGCCGCATGACGGTGTACCGGGAGGAAGATGACGAGTAGAGTTGAACCCTCGAGGCGGGGTTGTCGATTGTATTATATGTATAATGTTACTCCAATAATTCCGTGCTTGTAAGAATGTTACTTAAGTTTGTTTATTTGAACAAATGTTTTGTAAAATTATGGTTATGTAATCCTTCCGCTATTTACTCGATGTATTTTTGAATAAAATGTTGTAATACTGTAATGACTTGTTAATGAGATCCTCGTTCGGAAGATTAATAGCACTTTCTAGATTATTGAGAACTCGTGCATAGTGATCGAGGGTCTTAATGACAATGATAAGTGCATGTGGGCCCTGTAATTTAGGAGGTTCATTCTAATGCCCCTAAACCTTAAAGCCATTGAAGTAAACTCCATGGAGGTTCTTCTCATATATAGCACAATGGTTGCAAGGATTTATCGCTTATATCTTGACACTAAGGGTGACCGCGCATCTATATTAGGCCTTCTAGTGTCCTCACAGGTGGTCGTCAGAGTGACATGTAGATGCATCAAAGGCTTGTTATAACAAAATCACGAAACATTTGCTAGAGCGCATGATGTGCTAATAGAGTAGAGCTAGAGACGAACATATGAAGAAAAAAAATGACTTCCTACAAAAGTGCAAAGAGAGTTAGAGACAAACATATATGGAGAAAAAACGTGACTTCCTACATGGACAACTACATTTTGTGAGGCTAATAACGTATTTTGTGAGGCTAATAACGTTTTTGTAGTGTGTCGGGCTTGCCCTCATATTTGGTGAGACCATTCTCACACAAAAGTGCTCATTAGGGCATTGCCACGTGGCCAAAAGGGAAAAAAACTTATAATAGTGTGTTTTGCTACTGGATGCTGGCGGGTGGGCCACAGAGGTTCGGTGATCCAGTCGGACCGCGCCGCTGCTGCTCATTTGGGCCGAAAGCCCATTGGCTGATAGCTTGAGATGAATGAGGCAACGACCGGGCCCTCTCGTTTTTTTTGCCCGTATAAGCACACGAACGTGCAGTGTGGTCACCTCCTCGTGCAGCCAGCCGCAGTCGGGTCCGGCGCTCTCCCTGTCCGGTCCGGCCGTCGCCAACCAATCCTTCCCCCGATTCACGCGACGAACCGCCGCCGCCGCCGCCGCACCACCACCAATCGCAATGGACAAACCGCCGCCGTACTTCTCCGCCGGTCCGTACTCGGCGCCAGCGCCGGCGGCGAAGGATCAGGACGCGGCGATGGAGGACCAGGACGTGGCGCAGCTCGTGCTCGACCTCTGCGTCCCGGAGCTCCGCGAGAGGGCTCTCTTCTTCCTCTCCAAGGTGAATGACGCGCTCGCTCTCTCGTCGTCACCGCGTTGTGGGGGGAATAAAAAATGAATAAAAAATTCGGCGCCTTTTCCGTTCTCTCTTTCTGATCGCCGGTGACGCGTCGTGGTTTTGGAAGTCGCCACTATGGTTGTGTAACGCCGAGACCAATAGCGGCGGTCGAATGCACTTCTGTTGTCAGATTGGCTTCTAGGGCAAAAAGACTACGCCGCCTCCTGTTACTCGATCTCAGCAGACGCTTCAGTGTTAGCGCAGTTCTGTTGTTCATATGCGGAAAGTAACGACAATTGTCAGATTTTCTTTTGCAGTCCCTATGTTTAGTTTTGTAGAGAAAGCATATATTTTATTGGGTGGTAAAACAACAATCAGTTTTGGTGTATGTTACCAGCAATTGTTGTTTTTTGCTTGGTATATTTGTTCTTCTTAGCTGTCCTTTTTAGAATATGTTCAAGCTATTCTTGTTAATTTTAATAATACGTCCTGTATATTGAAAAAGGTCTCTGGTTTCAGTGTACATGGTAACGTCATAGTTTTAATCTGCACTGGATAACTGATTTGTTTAAGGTAAAATAGATGACAATTCTCTGGTGACGTCCAGCTTGAATAAACTGGTGAGGTTCAGACAGGAGTTTTCATAGGGTGCTCTGCAAAATGAATTGTGCAGGCCCTGAAGGTTTGGTTGGGACATGTGACTTGTGGATGAAAAATTTGTCATTTTCAATATGGTAGATGAGAGGGTCGAAAAGCAGTTCATGAGTCTAACATTTTGTTTCTGTAGATCTACGTTTCCTGTTTTCGTTATATTAGTTTTTCACTATTTAGCATCCTTTTATTTATATAAAATTCGAGATGGTCTACATTAACAATTTGATGATGTGCTATGCCTATGTGTTCAGTGCATGTGTATCAATGTTTGTTGTGATCTAATGTTTCTGATGTACTACTAATTTAGTGCTCTATAGGTCTAATGAAGTCCTGAAGCTTTTCTTTTGGCAGATAGTTAATTTGTTACTCGCGACTCAAAAGTACATTGTGATACATTGCAACGCATTATGGTAATTTTAATATAAACTGTTTCTTAAAATATTTGATCGTGCCGCCCTAAGTATATTGATTGCCGCCCTAAGTATATTGATTTTGGGAAGTGGGGACTGAAGTTTTCATTTAGAGTGATGATCCTGGTTATGTCTTTCAGACACGAGAAAAATGTGAAGATCTTGCTCTGCTACTTTGGCACTCTTATGGTACAATGGCTGCACTACTCCAGGTGGGTTAAATACTTACAGCTTTCTGAATTTAACTCAAGGAAATTTTTGACATCATAGTAGCTATTAACTTAGTGAGTTAGTATGGTGTTTCCATTGTTGTGGTGTACATGTATATTATTTCATTTCATAAGAAATCAGTTGATCTTTCATGGATCCTTTTCTGATTGAAGTCTGTATGGCTACTTGAAACATGTCCAGGAAATTATGTCAATCTATCGATCACTTTCATCGCCCCCAAAATTATCGTCTAACCAATCAACTCGAGTCTGCAATGCCCTTGCACTCCTTCAGGTATGCTTTTACATCAGAAAGCAAAGTACTCATGGCACTGGGGATGCTTTAAAGTGTCATGTATCAATTCATTTTGACACTAAAATCTATCAGTATTATCAGGGATACAGGATATGTTACTTTTGCCATGATAATATGAAAAAGCTGCTAATTTCATAGTGTACAATGTGGGGTTGTTTTAAAAGTTCCATTTATCAGTTCATGCACCTCGAATTGATTCTGTCCACCACTCTGTTTCCTTAACTTCCTTTTTGTATTACTTGTTTTGCAGTGTGTCGATCTCACCCTGATACTAGGATGCCGCTTCATAGATGGTAATGACTGCTACCATGCTTATGACAAAAATATGAATACCCTTGTGACGGTGTACTTTAAAGAATATGTACCAACTTTATTTTTCACTCTTCTGGTTTATAATATATATACACTTTTCAGTAACTGTCTCCTCTTGCAGCATTTTTTCCACTGTACCTATACCCATTCTTGAACACTACCTACAAAACAAAAAGAATATGAGTTCTTGAGGCTTACTAGCCTGGGTGTGATTGGTGCTCTTGTGAAGGTAAGAAATTTAAGACAACTAAGAAGGGCTATGAATTTCTATTTGGAATGGTGGGAGATGTCCAGGTTATGAATTTGTATTTTTTTTTTGGATACATATTCCTGTCTTACCAATTAAATAATCTAATTGGGATTTTAAATCCTATGGATCCCTATATAAACATTAATAAATGTTTGAAGACCTGAACAGTGCCATAATTTGTTGAAGGCTTGAAATTCATTCATTTTTATTTTATACCAGATATGTTTTTAGAAATAAAACTCAACCTTTTTACTGGGCAATATATGCAGTTTGATGGTCATGAAGTCATTGCGTTTCTGCTGGCAACTGAAATAATTCCTTTGTGTCTGCGTGCTATTGATATGGGCAGTGAACTTTTCGAAAACGGTATTTACCAATCTATCCAACCATCACTCAAACATAATATCTTTTATGTTTGCTTCTATGCTGACTACTTAATTGGCATTTTCCTCTCTTGTACTATTCCCCATATATCTTGTTTGCTATTTGAGAGATCAAGCTATTTCAGTGATTAGGACCATGTTGCAACCTATTTTACTTTTCTAGCTGACAAATTAGTTTGACAATGAGATACCTGTCTGGTCTGGTGTACCTTCATTTCTTGTTTGCTTTGGATTCAAGACTCCATTTGATTCTTCAATACTTGTCATAATTGTTTCTTGAAATACAGTATACATCCAAACATTTATCCTGTTAGGAATTTAACTAGATCATTTGAATCTATTGCTTCAGTTTCTTTAACTGAATCAAGTTATACATGCAGGTGGCCACTTTTATTCTTCAAAAGATTATGCTTGATGATGCAGGGCTTGAGTATGTATGTGCTACTTCTGAACGTTTCTGTGCTGTAGCCAGTGTGCTAGCTCGGATGGTTGAAGAACTTGTTGAACGTCCTCACGCAAGGTTGCTGAAGCACATAATCCGCTGCTACCTCAGGCTGACAGATGATGGAAGGTTTATTCTGTGTGCTGTATGCAATTTCCAATCTTGTAAACCTATTCTCGTGCTCACCCAATTTTGTACGCTTATGCAGGGCCTGCAATGCGCTAGGTACTTACCTCCCCACCGCGTTAAGAGACGGGACATTCAATGGCTTAATCGAGGTGATTTCACTATTTCAGTGTCAGAAGAATGAGTTATCTTTTGCTTGCAAAAAAAGCTACATGACAGCATGCGCTGCAAATCCTGACCTGAACTGACTCTGAATCCTTGATGCAACTCTAGGTCGATCTCACGGCAAGGCTATGGCTCCACCAGCTGCTGCATAACGTCATGATGTCAAACGGTGGAGGCGGCCCTCGCCCCGTCCTGGGTCGCTCCATGGGGATGTGAATGAAGCCGGTCGCGACAACTCTTCATCTGTCAAGACCCAAGTGCGTGGCTTGTAGTTGTAGGTACTAGTAAGTAACCATAGTCCATAGGGGAAGCAATCCCTTTTGGAGGGAAACAGAAACAGCTTTGTGCCGTTTGGATAGCAAAGAGAACACTTCTGTAACTATGGAGCTTTAGTTAGTGTTTAGCGCTGTAAAAGCCCAAGCTTAATTTAGCATCTACTAGGAGACGGATAAGGCCAAAACTTTGCCGGCTTGCAGGCATCTCTTTTGAACTGAAAGTGTTGCATCTCCTTGTGAGAAGTCTAGGCATTGGTCGTTCGAAATTTGAAATGACAAAATACATGCTCAGGGAAACGGAAATTCAGACTGAAGCAAGTATATTCTCACTTTTCTTCTACATTTTTACTTCTATACAAGGAAAATGCTTTTGTTTAGCGATGCACTGCTGCGTCTGGTAAGTATGGCATCTGGGCTTGGTTGTGTTCTTTTGACCTGTGATAGTGTGATGAGAGACAAAAAGTGGCCCTTGACACCTCCACAAGGCCGTTTCATTTCAGCAGCCACTGGAAGCTCCCCAGCAGCCGCTCTCAGCCGACCCCATTGGCCAATCACCTCTTTGTGCCTGCTTACGGCTGGCTCACCAACTACACAACACGCCCAGATCAATCCAAATTTGATTACTAGTACGACCCCCATCAAAAGCACACAAGTTCAGTCAGCAACAATTTTTTTGGCAACTAATCAACCAACCAGATGGGTTGCTAATCGCAATTGGCAACGAGCCCCTGCCTGTCTGCCTCTCTCCAAAGTCGTCCCTTCCGTCACCTCAAGAGCTCACTTTCTCGCCCTCTCTACAAACAAACCGGAGTTCCCTATAAACCCGCCTGCCTCCCACCGCCCCTCTCCTTCCTCAGATCAAAACCCCGGCCCGGCGCTCCCCTTTCATCGGCCATGGCGCCCGCTGCTGCTGCGTCCTGGGTATGCGCGTCCCTCCGGTCCGTGCGACCCCGTGCCCCCCCGCTTCCGCTTCGTGCTCTGCTGACTCGGTCTCTCTCTGTTGACCTCCCCCCTGCAGGTGGCCGTCTTGTCGCCGGTCTTCGGCTCGGATGGCGGCGCCAGGAGCTCCGGAATCAAGGTGCGTGCGTGCTTCGATGCCGTCCGTACCGGAATCTCGCCCCGGGCGCTGCTTTTATGAGGGAATCTTCTGCAATTCGGTCGGAGCTGGGTTGGTAGATGACTAGAATAGTTAACTAGGTAGTTGTACTTGATTGGTAACAACAGGGGTCAGTTCAAATGTCACATAGCGCTGCTACTAGATTATTATTTTGCCCAAATTAGGTCATCGATTATAAGTCATGCATATCCACGCACATCTTCAGTGATTCAGGGGCACCTGCTGCTGAACTCGGTAGTGTTCGTGTCAGTCATTTATGCTGATGATCTTGAACTCACAGCGCTCTCAATCGGTGTCCTAAGATTGGCCTTTATTATGCTCTAGGGTAACAACAATGTTAGCTTCGGCAACAAATCCTGGGTCGGCGGCACATTGGCCTGGGAGAGCAGCTCGGTGCGGCCCAGGCACGCCAACAAGGTGCTCTGCATGTCTGTCCAGCAGGCGAGCAAGGGTAAAGTCTCCGTTGCGCCGCTCCATCTCGAGAGCGCCAAGGAGCCACCTCTCAACACATACAAGCCCAAGGAGAGCCCTTCACGGCCACCATTGTCTCGGTGGAGAGGCTAGTTGGCCCCAAAGCTCCTGGGGAGACTTGCCACATCGTCATTGACCATGGTGGCAAGGTGCCATATTGGGAGGGCCAGAGTTACGGTGTGATTCCTCCTGTAAGTATTCCCCTGCTCTCCTGTCATTTGGTCTGTCTAAGAACACACATTAGTTTTCTTCACACTTGGTGTGATGGTTTCCCTTTGCATCACCATATAAAGAATAATCAACTTGGCATGCTGCTAAGCTGCTAAATACATTAAATATAGGCATACTGATGTCCTTCAAATCTTTAGGTATTATTATTTTCTGATATATTATTTGCATGGTGCTAAACTGCTAAATATATTATTCTATACAGATAATAGGCATACTGATGTCCTTTTCAGATCTGTAGGTATTATTTTAGTATGCCCTTGTAGTCCAATGGTAGGACGGTCCAAGGGGACGCTACCCACCAGGTTCAAATCCCGGTGCTCGCACCTTTTCCCGGGATTTTCCTAGGATTTTCCCGGCCAAGTTATGCATTAAGGTGGTAGACGCGTTCCGCCGACGACGGCGGCGCCAATGGTGACTTCGAGAATCTCCGTGATCCGCCGGGTGCCCAGTCCTTCCTGAGGTGCTCATAGGGGTAGGGTTTGCGTGACGTGTGGTCATAGGGGTGAGTGTGCGCGGCGTGTTGTGAGTGTCTGCGTTTGTACAGATCATTCTTCTCAAAAAAAAAAAAAAAAAAAAAAAATTAGACCACGCTTAGAGGAAAATATGTTACGGTCTATGATTGCCAACATGTCATCTTTGCAACAAAATTGGTTTTGACTAATATTAAAATGCTATTTTTTATTCATTTCTTTTTATTGTCCGTCATATATTATTTTCACATTCATAATCTCTGAACCTTGAGCACACTTTCATCTGTTAGGGAGAAAACCCTAAAAAGCCTGGAGCCCCACAAAATGTCCGGCTTTATTCAATTGCATCGACTAGGTATGGAGATTACTTTGATGGAAGAACCGAAGCTTGTGTGTCCGCCCGTGCAGTTTATTATGATCCTGAAACTGGCAAGGAGGAGCCCTCAAAGAATGGTGTCTGCAGTAATTTCCTGTGCAACTCAAAACCTGGGGACAAGATTCAATTAACAGGTAACTTCCTGATGGATAAAAAGGCACTCCTGTTTGTTTATATGGTTTTATGACAGCCTCCTTGTCCTTACCGCAATGGTACTTCTTTGATGTAGTCCCTGAAATTCACCTGGTAAATGTTCCGTTTCTCATTTCTTAGAATCTTTATAATGGCACACTAGAGATGAAAATTAAGACATAGCAGGAAAAAACCCGCTCCCAACACATAAGAAACAGGACGTGGTTATCAGTGTCACAGATTTGACCATGTGCAGAACATGTTATTGAAACACTAGCTACTGCAACAAGTGGCAACATTTTTTTTTGTCTACCAAGAAACAAAGATTATCTGTAAATATGACTATGACCTTGCACTCTATTTGTCTGTCTTGTTTTCTCCCACGTTTAGTTTACTTATAGGATACGAATATGTGATATGTTGCGAAGACTTCTGATAACCCATATGGTATGCAACAACTACAGATTTTCTTTTATTTTAAAAAGTAATTTCTTCCTTAAGCATCTCTCAGATATGCCACTGCTTGTATGGACATTTATATTTGCTTGCTAGTATGGTTGTTCTTTCATGTATTAGTTTATGTAAGATGATGCATGTTGTAGGCTGGAAGCATCTCATATGATTTCATGACCTCAGGTCCCTCTGGCAAAATAATGCTTCTACCTGAGGAGGATCCAAACGCAACCCATATCATGATTGCTACTGGCACCGTGTTGCCCTTCCGTGGGTACCTGCGTCGCATGTTCATGGAGGACGTCCCAAACTACAGATTTGGTGGCTTGGCCTGGCTCTTCCTTGGCGTTGCCAATACAGACAGCCTTCTGTATGATGAAGAATTCACCAGCTATCTTAAGCAGTATCCAGACAATTTCAGGTTAGAATAACCTCATCCATCGTACCGCCTCATTTCATGTACTGATGCTATCCTTGCCAACAACTGTGCTTCGCTGTTGACTTGGGTGCTTGTCAGTTTGCGTCACCTCACAACATTATTGCAATTTGAGATTGCAGTGCAGCATCACTGGAGTACTTATCCAGCATATTCGTAAAATTGCAATTGCAATATAGTTTAACCAAGTCGTTCTGAAACATGTAGGTATGACAAAGCCCTCAGCAGGGAGCAGAAGAACAGGAGTGGTGGCAAAATGTACGTCCAGGACAAGATCGAGGAGTACAGCGATGAGATTTTCAAGCTTCTGGACGGCGGTGCACACATCTACTTCTGCGGTTTGAAGGGGATGATGCCTGGAATTCAGGGCACCCTTAAGAAAGTGGCAGAGCAGAGAGGGGGAGAGCTGGGACCAGAAGCTTTCCCAGCTCAAGAAGAACAAGCAATGGCACGTTGAGGTCTATTAGTAGGACTCAAATTGTTGTAATTGCGACTGTAATGCTGCGGGTCAGTGTCAGGAGGAGACAAACACATGATTGAAATTGAATCGATGAATGATTCTTGGGGCGGTGTAAAATCACAAAAGTGCTCTTGGCGAGATTCAAAAATCGCCTTTGTAATTCATAAAGCTTCCGCGTCACGGTTATCCGTGGAACGGACCATGTAACTTTCAGCCGTTTACATTTGCAGTGCCGTGCTTTTGGCACAATTTCTAATTAGAGGCCTGTCCAGTTCGTACGCACATGAATCCTGATGACTTGAAAATGTTTAACACATGGCTCCTGGTGGAGCCCAGCTTCTTTGTACATGACCTAAATTCCTGTCACATTGCATCCTGTCACTTTCATTGAAACCCGCCCGCGCCACCTCAGGCGGCGGCGGCGAGCCGGGGCGTGTGGCGGCGCTGCAGGCGAGGCTAGCGCCACCACCCAGGCCCCATTCGCGGGCAAGGCCGCACCTCCACTTTCACGGGACGAAAGCGACTTCTCTCAAGCGGGTGGTCCTTCTTCTCAAACGCCAGTCAGCGCCGGGCGGACTGTTAGTGGCGACGGTGGCGGCGCGGGACGACGGCACTCGGGTGAAAGCCCTCCTCCCCAAGCCTTGCGCTGGGGACGACGACGGTGGAGCCCCGTCATTACCTTCCTTCCTGAAGCGTTGTCATCTGTTCCATCGTCACGGCCGCCGGACGGGAACGAAAGTTCCAGCTGGTACTTCTCAACGCAAATGGCGCCCGCGGACGCCATCCCCTTCTTAAAGGCTCCGCGCTGAACCCATCGAGCTCCTACGCCGCCGTGCCGCTCCGCCCCCATCTTCATTGTCGCCGCCCCCCGCCTTTGCGACATGGTGCCTTGCTCGCCCGCTCGCCCCCCCTTGTCCGGCCGAGGGCCACCGACGATGCGCTTTCGACCGGGATTTCCATTGCACATTCTGTACACGCCCCCGGGCTTTGGCGGTGTGGAGTTGCAACCGCCTAACGCGGGCGGCATTGCCGCCAACCCGGGCGGTCTCGCCTTCGGATGTTGATGCCATCGTTGTCGCCGCTGCCGCTGCTTACCGTGGGTCACCGACGCCGCACTCGCCTCGAGTCGCCTTGGGGGTTGACACCATTGTCTCATCGCCGCCGCTGCATGGCCGTGGGCCACCGACGCCGCACTAGGATCCACCTCGGCTGCCGAGGTGTGACGCCCCCTCGATGCTCGACAGAGTGAATTTCGCGACCGGGCTCCCACTACATTCAATTGGCCTCGGAAGTTTAGGCCTAGCGATGTTGCACTTTTTGCTAGCGTGTTGTGTTGAGTTGGGTGGCTCGTGCGAGCTCCTTTCCTTGTCTTCGCCTTTTGTTGTTGTCTTGTTTGTTGTGGCCATTTCCTCTCGTGGGTGTGTTGTGTAGTGTTGTGTTGCACCGCTTGTTCGGTAGGTCGACTTCTTCTCTTAATAAAAAGACACGTGAAGACGTGTTCGAAAAAAAAATGTTGCAGTTCAATGCTTGCCCTTTGTGACCAGGCGAGCGGCGATCTTTGAAGTTGAAATCATACTAGCCATCGTATTTTTTTTTTTTTTTTTGCGAGGTGGCATCTGCTGATATGCGTATCCCGGATATGCGGCCGATACGTATCAGATAGTATCGAAAATAAAAATAACCTGATACTCGAGGCGATACGGATATGTATCAGCCTAGTCACAAGTCGCGCTGATGACCTAGCCCACTAAGCAGCCTTATCCCTTCGAACTATCTTAGAATATTGATATGCATTGTTATTCCATTTTAAAAGATAAAAATGTATATGTGTATCATAGTAAAAAAAAAAAAAAAATATGATCACATTTGTCCGAACCTCCTAATCAAAATCGTGGTTCCGTCTCTGTAGCTAATTAAATAATTACAAATTAATTAAGAGTCTACAAACAATGTCTACGGAGTATTTGCGTATGGATATAGGAGTATATATAAACTATATATATAAATATACAAAGTTCCAGCACAAGAAGCAAAAAGTGAGACATGTCACTGTGTCCGTGTCACGCAGGATGATGTCAGCACTGCACCCACCCTCTCCATCCCCAACCTGAAAAGAAACGGTTGCGCTGCGGTCCAGCACGCACGGCCCGCCTGCCGCCACGGCACTGGCCCCCTGGCGGCGTCACGCCCTGCCCTGAACCGCCGCGTCCTTGCTGGCCGGCCGACGTCCGCACGGGCGCTGCTTGCCTCGTCGGCTCGGCCCTCTCCTCTGCCGCCACGCTCGCCCACCCGGCCGCCTCCTCTCCCTCCCCAACTACCCCCGGCCGCCTCTTGACCCATCCGGCCGCCACGCTACTCTGCTGATCACACGCGCGCGGCGTCGTCCCTGTCGCGCGCATTACTCCTTTCCTTTCCGTTCCCGTCCCTGTCGTCTGGCCGTCCCCATCTCCGTCGCTGTCCGCCGCCCCGGTCTCCCCACTCCCACTTGCCACCCTGCCCGTTGCCTCCTCCTCCGCCTCTTATCCTCTGCACCCTTGTCTTGTCTCTGGCACGGGCCTATTCGCTGCCATGGCAGTTACCTCCCGCTGACTCGCTCTACTGGTGAGGACTCGACCTGCTGCAGTGGACGTGGTGCCGGCGGCGAGCGACGGCGGACCAGCCATGGAGGCGGTCCAGACGGTACGCGATCTGATCCGCCGTTTTCCCTCGTCTCTTCTCTCTTCTTCTCCAACGCCCGCGTCTACGTGTTTCTGCCTGTCATCCCTTTTGTTTGGGTCGGTCTGAAATTCTGAATCGGCTGTTTCATCCATTGTTTGTATGCCTTGGTACAAGTGCTATTACTTTCCGAGTTGTTTGCGTATTGGCGTCTGTATAACTTGATCGAGAATTATCTACGGCTTTCTGAAATCTGTCACACACACAATCACCACCAATAAAGTTGCTCACCGCAACAACGTTCACTTGCTAATTCATCAGAAATACTGTTACTTTTTTTTTTGTTTGCAAAACATCAGAACTACTGTTACTGGAACTGCTGTTTTTTTTTATATATATATAGGCATCCCATATATATAACTGGAACTGTCGTATCTTATTCATCAGAGAGTTCTCGCCGCTCATATGTGGTCAGTTTGTGTTTCAAACCCGATGACTCTGGTTTGGGGATTCAGTTCCAGTGGTTCTCATTTTCATGCCCATTGTTTCAATTCGATCAGACTTTCTCTGTATCCAGCAAATCTTATCCCCATGATTTGGGTCAACCTGTGACTTCATTCTATGGAATTCCCAGCACTGAAGTCGAACACTTGATGCCTTCCATGCTGATCAAGTTCCCATTTTGTTCGGTTCTCGAATCTTTCCATCACCTTTCCTATCGTCAGATGTTGAACTACTCTGAAAAATCTGAATTCTGAAATATCATCATATGTTGAACTACACTGAAAGAAAAAAAAAAAATCTGAATTCTGAATCCAAAAAACTTGCTGCAGGTGCAGAGTGAGCGAACGAAGCCAGTGCTCGACAGGTCACCCAGTCCATCCGGCGTCGCTCGGCTTCAACCTGACGCCGGCAACGGCGCGGGCTTCTACGACGGTTCGGCCTATTCTTTCCTCGACACCACCAAGCCCTGCGCCACCCGGTTCAGCAGCGGGTCAGTGACGTCCGAGGACTCGCCGGTGCCGACGCCCAGGCTGCTGTCCTTCAAGTCCAGCTCCAGCCTGGACTCCTCCGCCGAATGGCCCGACCGTGCGGCGGCGTCGCGCTCCAACCGGTACCTCTTCGACGCGAACGCGCAGGCCCGGTGCGCCGAGTACCTGGACCTGATGAGGCTGGAGGTGGATGCGCAGCTGGGCAAGCTCAAGGGCGGTGTCACCGGCCTGGAGAGCTACGCCTTGCCGGACAACGGCCGTGTGTTTGGAGGTGCGCACCTGGGCATGTCGCTTGATGTCACGCTGATTGAGATTGATGAGAGGTTCAACGCCCTGAAGCTGCTCATGGGCTCCGTGTTCCGGCAGGCGAGGGAGATGCTTGGTTCGGTCAACTCGTCGGTGTCTGATCTGCAGTCGGAGAATGAGCTGCAGCTGGAAGTCTTTAGTGCCGTCATCGGAGAGTGCGTCAGTGGACTGCAGGAGGAGCTAGAGAGGAAGCTGTACGAGCAGATTAGCATCACAAACACCATGAGCAGGAACTGGAAGGAAGCCATAACTCAATTTGCTGCCATGCGCGAAGACCTTGGCGCTCTTTTGTAAACTACTACTGCCTTTAGTACCAGAAGCTCATATTTCTAACGGCAAGAATGAAAGTCCAGGCAGCAGGAGTAACAGATGGAAGTACAATTTCTTTGGAAAGAAACCCAAAGAGGATCGGTCTCCACGCCCGAGGACAGCAAGAGTTTCAGGAAGCAAAAATCATTTGGTGCAAAGGATGTCATCTCAGAAAAATCTGACTTTCGCCATCTCAATGGTATGACTACAGAGCAAGTGATAAGCTATTTTAAGTCTGAGATCAGCAAACTGAAAAGGGTGCACGAATCAGCATTACAAGAGAAGACAGAAGAACTGTTCAGGTTCAAACGGGAGAAGGGGTTACATTCTCTCAAGAATGACATCGAATTTGAACCTTTGAGAAAGAAAATTCCAGAGATTGTTTTGAGAATGGACCAAATCATTTCCAAAAATATAAAAGTACCTGCAATCTGCATGACCCATGATGAACTTGACGAAAGATGCAGACTGATGAGCAGAATCGATGCTTTGTTTTATGAAAACCAGCATCTTCGAGGGTTGCTTGCAGATAGGGCGAAGGACGTTAAGGCATTATCATCGCAGCTATCTGAGGCCAGTACAGAACTGTCTATTCAGTTGTCGTCCGAAGAAGAGCTCCTGAGACAAATCGACAAAGTTAGAGGAGACTGTGAGGACCTCCGAATTGAAGGTAATGTTAGAGAGGGAATGTACCAAACTGTTACAAAACAATTGCTTGATGACTATAAGGACAATATGGAGGGTGCTGCGCTAAAGCTTAGTGCAAAATTGTCTTCACTTGAATCTGCAGTCTCTGAAAAGAATAAGGCATTGTGTCTATATAATGAAGAAAATCACAGGTTAAAGGAGAAGTTAGCAGAGTTAGGAAAGAAGCACTTGATCCACAATCACCAGGAAGTTCCAGAAGTCATAAAACAAGAGAGTACAGAAATTATTCTGCGTGACATTGAGGTCGAACCTCGTGCATCGCCGAGACGATCAAATGGGAATGATTTTCAGTATGACGAGCTTGTGAAACTAAACTCAAGCTTAGAGCAAACGTCAGGTGTCCTGAAGGAAATGGACAATAAAAATATATATCATAGCAGTAGCCTCACTAGGAATGAGCAAGAAAAGCAGCTGGAGTGCATTTTAGTATCTATCATGAAGTTATCAAAAGAATTTGTAGAGATTGAGAAAAAATTGTCAGCGGAAAGAACTGAGAACAGGTTTGTTTCTGTCCATCTTCATTACACTTGCTTCCCAGGCATTTTTATTTCCTTTTCAAAAACACGTTTCCAATGTTGAGCATGGTCGTTTCAGGTCAGAGGATTTGAGTGATCACTGCAACCACATGGTCAGACAAGCCGTGGTACTAACAAAAATCGGGCTCTGGTATAAACAAATGATTGAAGCTAGGCGTTCTGAGCTCCAGAAGGCTGAAGCCAAGGTACTTCCAGAATTGAACTTCTGTTTGACGACAAGAACACGTGTTGTATAATTATATAAGTTCATCATGCACAAACTCTGAAATGTTTTCATTGTGATCAGGTTATGATATTGGGCGACAAGATCACTGCACAGTTAAGCCTTCTTCAAAAGATATATTTAACTCTTGATCATTATTCTCCTACCTTGCAGCAGCATCCTGGTGTAAGTACCTCAGTTTGTTGCATGCTTTGCATCAATGTATTTTGCAATGGCCAGTATAATATTCAGAAGATCACAAACATTAACATGATTGCCTTTGTATGCAGCTGCTAGACACTTTCTTAAAGACATGCAAGCTTGTCGCAGATTTGAGAAGTAAACAGAACGAAGGCGACACGACATGAATGAGGACGCAGTATGGTGATGAGATCTCCCTTGGTAGCTAACGTTCCTCATGTGCTTATCCATGCTCCACGCCTGCAGTTGCAGACCAAGTGAATGAACAACCTTGCTGATCTTATGCAATGCAAGTGGTAGCTGTTTCTATCTGCAATGATGTACAGATGGCATTGTGCTCACGTGCTTGCTAGTTAGAGAACCAGGGTTTGTTACTTGTTTAGTTAGCAGCCTAGGCCATAGAATAGGATGTATTGGATTGTCTCACTTGTAGACCAAGCAGAGAAGATGTTAGCCACATTGTAAGCATAAAATTTATCTATCCCCCCTGTGTTGACGAGTTTCTTTCCGTTTTTTTAAAATAAATATTTTTAATGATTAACCGCAAATCTGGTAGCCTTGTCAGCTGCTGGATTTAATGAATTGTGAATTTAGTATCCTATATATATATCGGCCGCTGGAGAACCGACAACGATCCTAACAGCATCTGAACGACGGACAGACTAGCACCTTGTTTAGATTGCTAAAATTTATAACCGCATGTCACATCGCATTAATCGTGAAGACGTTTCGCTTGTTAGTAGTAAATATCATCCTACCATGGAGAACTAGGCTCAAAAGAATCGTCTCGCAATGTACATCTAAACTGTGTAATTAGTTATTTTTTTAACTACATTTAATACTCCAAACATACGCCTTTTGGTGTATTTAATGTGATGTGATGTGATGGCAGAGAAAGTGGAAAAAAGGTTAGAAATTTTATCAATCTAAACAAGGCCTAGGCCCATTCCCCCATTCCATGGATGTAAAGCCTTTCCACGCTGGCCCTATGCCGTTCGGCTGGAGATGCTGCTGATAGGCTGAGAGCACAGCGAAGCCAGCCCAGCCCAGCTAGTTTCAGTCCAACCGAACAGGAGTCGTTGTTTGCATGGAAAAAGTCCATATTACCTCCCTCAATTTTCTCAAAAGTCCACTTTTACTCCTATAACTCTAAAACCGGGTAAAATCCCTCCCTCAACTTTAAAACCGGCGACGAGAGGCTGAATCGTATTTGTTTTTTTATGACAGAAATATGTATACAATAGCTGAGTCCATCTCTTAGTTGGATGACTCGTATCTCCATTGGATCCTGAGGGCTGGACGAAATTTGGGCAGACGACGGAAATTTCCTCTCTTTATTAGTAGGTATAGGTATAGATAGGAGCAAAAGCGGACTTTTGAGAAAATTGAGGGAGGTAATGTGGACTTTTTCCTTTGTAAATAGCGACCCACGTAGTTGTGGCCCATAGACAAATCACAAATCAGCTAGGGCTCGGCGGCTGCGTGCCTGGTGACTTGTTCCGCCGCACCCAGCCTGGTGCTTGCCTTGCCCAGTCACGCCGTCACGCCGCACGCAGCGCGCAGGAGCCGCAGGAGTCTCGACTCCGACAGTCCGACTCCCAGTTCCAGTTCCGCTCGTCCGCCACTCTCCAACATCATTCTGGCTGGAGGCCCCTAGTCTTGGTCAAATCCTTGGGCGGCAGCCGCGCTGGAGGAGCTGGAGGAACCCTGCCGCCGTCTCACTGTGGTTCGTGTCTCCCTCCCTCTACCTCGGTTCTCTGGCCGATTTCAGTTTCTGTTCAACTTTCGCCCGCCCTCCCCCTCGTATCTTCTGACACTCATATTACTCCAGAATTGAATCGCGCTCTGTTGATGAGCAGCTTTCGGGCTCCGCCGGCGCCGACGCCGCTCGTTGGGAGCACTAGGATTGGCTTCTGTTCTGGCCTCCGCCTTTCCCCTGACCGAGTGCTCAAATTCAGAGGTGCGTGCTTCTTGGTTTGCTGTCCTGTCGCTGCCAGCCACGAGTTCCTAAGGTTTGTTGGACTCCGTTTCTTGGAATCGCTCATTTCTTCCTGGTTTTCAGGGTTAACTACCAGTAGCGCGATGAAGTCATACAGGCTATCCGAGCTCAGCGACGCCGAGGTTAGCAGCCTCAAGGCTCGTCCCCGGATCGATTTCTCGTCCATATTTGGCACGGTGAGATGACAGCGGGATTCTCATGGCATTCAAGTCCAGTACCGTTTCATTTCATAGTCTGATAGTGATAGCTATGGGATTCTATCCCTGTGCAATTAGGTGAATCCAATCGTTGAGGATGTCCGTGTCAGAGGTGATGCAGCAGTTAAACAGTAAGTGTTGCTGTTATGGTTGTCCTTTTTTGTGGGAGTTTATGCTAAATTTTCTGGGTGGGGTTTGGCTTTCCCAGCTACACAGAAAAGTTTGACAAGGTCACCCTCGATGATGTTGTCGTTCGTGTTAGCGATCTTCCAGATGCAGAGGTAACTGTCCTGTTATCTGCAACTGAGTTCTACAATTTCATTAGTTCAAATCATGTAGTAGGTAAAAATTTGATGTTGCTCCCCACACCATGCTGTTACATACATCTCTTTAGACTTCTGGTCTGAAGTGATACATATCCATGCAGTGTTGAGCATGTTTATCTTCGACAATATGTTATAATATTATTAGTTGCTTATTTATTCAATAGCATCTTGCAACTCTAGGCTTTAGCTTCTTGCAATCAGAGCATGCTAATCCTTACCAATATGTGTATCTGATGACAATAACTTTATTTTTTAACTGCGAATGGTGCTTATGTATGTGTTGTTTCCCCCCATTTGCTGCATGAGTTTGGTTGTCTTACCTACATAAACACTGTAGCTTGATCCAGCTGTGAAGGAAGCCTTCGATGTTGCATATGACAATATATATGCCTTTCATGTTTCACAAAAATTACCTGAGAAGACAGTTGAAAATATGAAAGTAAGAGATGCCTCAATGTTTCCATTTATAAAGTTTCACCTTTTCTATAGGCTCTACATTAATTGTGTATGCCCTTTTTGTGAATATGTGAAGGGGGTAAGATGCAAGAGAATAACAAGATGCATTGGTTCTGTCGGGCTGTATGTCCCAGGTGGCACTGCAGTCTTGCCTTCGACTGCATTGATGCTTGCTGTGGTATGCTTGCCTCTACTCAAGTCCTCTCAACTGAATTAATTGAACTAATTCACTATTTGAAGATCTTCATATAGTTCCTCTTTCTGCCAGCCTGCACAGATTGCTGGATGCAAAATTATTGTTCTTGCCACACCACCTAGCCGTGATGGTAGCATATGCAAGGTACAATTGAGGGACAAGAAACTGCACCAGTATTCTTAATAATTGTTGATCAAGAGCACTATATACTTTTCTTGTTTCCTGCAGGAGGTTCTTTACTGTGCAAAGAAATCTGGTGTAACACACATATTGAAAGCAGGAGGAGCTCAGGTACTAGAATATTTTGAGATGGTCTTAAGCTTCATTATTTTGTTCAGTGCTCTTAATGTTGTTTACTTCAGGCAATCTCAGCAATGGCATGGGGAACTGCGTTGTGCCCAAAGGTATTTGAAGTATATAAACCTATCGATTACATGCTTAAAATCAGTAGCGATTTGTATCTATATACTGGCCTTTATTTAATATATTCCATTGCTTGTTAAATAATTCTTGTAATAGAACTTAATAAACTGCAGCGTTTTTACTAGGCATGCCCTGCTCTTAGTCCTTTCAACTATACCCAAAACAACTGTTAGGCCTTGTTTGGATTTATTCGGTTTGGCATCAATCCACATTGTTGGGGTGGATTGGGGTGTAATTTAATTAAAGGTCCACTCCAATCCACCCCAACACATGTGGATTAATGTCAAACTGAATACACCCAAAAAAGGCCTTAATGTATGGAGATGTTGACTCCCCAAGTTCCACAACAATTATTTATGTTTTTCTGTATTGGCTATGTACTCTGATTCGATCACGTAACTTTTGGTAACTTTGTTACTGTGTCTACAGGTTGAGAAGATTTTTGGGCCTGGTAACCAGTATGTAACAGCTGCCAAAATGATTCTTCAGGTTTGTTCTTCTTTCGTTGTCAAAGTTTAGCATTATCTTTTTTGCCAAGACATCTTTTCAGTATTCAGTTGTTTTTGTGGTTCTAATTCTTCTTTGACTGCAGAACAGTGAAGCTATGGTATCGATAGACATGCCTGCCGGCCCTTCTGAAGTTTTAGTCATTGCTGATAAATACGCAAACCCAGTTCATGTTGCTGCTGATCTGCTATCTCAGGTATTCTATTTGTTGCCTTGATCTGATCTGCATTGCTAAATGCTGTTCATGTTTGCTATTTAAAAAACTGAATTTGTAGGCAGAACATGGTCCAGATAGTCAGGTTGTTCTAGTTATTGCTGGAGATGGTGTTGATTTGGGTGCCATTGAGGCAGAAGTTAGCAAACAGTGCAACGCACTTCCAAGAGGTGAATTTGCTTCAAAAGCACTTAGCCACAGCTTCACTGTGTTCGCCAAAGATATGGTTGAGGTAATTCTCCACCCTTGCTTCCTGCAATGGATGCATCTATGCTGCCCATTTGTGTTTTAAGTGCATCACCATTCTACTGTGACCTCAGTGCCTCCCAATTCTGCTGAATATTTCCGAGGAAATTTGACATTTGTTTCTGCTTTTTGCAGGCGCTATCATTTTCAAATCTGTATGCCCCTGAGCATTTGATCATCAATGTTAAGGATGCTGAGCAGTGGGAGGAGCTCGTTGAGAATGCAGGTAGGCATATTTTCGTCATTAGCTTTGGTGTGCTCACATTGATCTTCATGCAGATGTGACCCCTTGGCACATCTATCTCAAATTCTTGATCTGAATATTTGGTTTCCATATTTCAGGGTCAGTTTTCTTGGGACAATGGACCCCAGAGAGCGTGGGCGATTATGCAAGTGGAACAAACCATGTCCTTCCAACCTATGGTTACGCGAGGATGTACAGTGGTGTATCACTGAACTCTTTCCTCAAATACATTACTGTCCAATCCCTGACAGAGGAAGGACTGAGAAAGCTGGGTCCATATGTTGCGAAGATGGCCGAAGTGGAAGGGCTAGAGGCGCACAAGAGAGCCGTTACCCTCAGATTGCAAGAGGTTGAGGCCACTGTAACCGTATAGCTGCTGTCGTGACCCGTTGTAATGTTCAAACTCAATGTGGGTTGTTGGAATTCTTCCCTGTTCCTACGGAACTGAACTATTGATGTCGTCCAAACAGGCTCTGGAATGTTAGAAAGAGGCGTTTCAACTTGTACAACAAATAATGCTCATTGCACTCTGATATGTTTATCGAATAAACTGAGCAGAACTTTTTTGATATGTATTGTTCTCGAATTAGTTATTCCCCTAGTTGCTTCTGCGCTACTTTTGGATTGTGCATATGCATCCAATGTGTTTCAAACAGCCTGACATGTATAAGATTTTGATGGAAAAGAAGAATCGAGCAAAGAGATTTTCATTTGAATCACATGCAAAAGAAAGTCTATTTCGTCTCACTCAATGTATAAATTTGGATATTGTATAACCTAAACTGTTTCAACACCAAACTAATTGGTTTTAAAGCCGGTTTGATGGGTTAAATTAAACTACATCGATATTTCAGAGATTAAATGATTTCACCAAAAAAAAGTAATCAAAGTACTTCTTCTAAACTATTGTTGTTTGAATTTTCTAAATATATATTTTTATACAATATATATCGGGACATGGGAAGTATCAAGTATTTTTTCTCATTATCCAAATATTATGGACCGCGACCATTTCAAGGCGACGGTTGAAAAGCCCAACAAAGGGTGAAACTGCCTCACGCCATCGGCCCAACCTGACTCCGGTGCGGCGCAACGGGTCTGCCGGCACACCGAGGCCTCCCTCCGCCTCCGCCTCCGCGCCGGACCTGACGTCTCTGGCCGAACGCCGGTCGGGGCCGGCGGCGCGCAGGATCGGTCAGCCGCCCAGGCTGCCAGGGAGGCACCGCGGCAGACGACCATCCTACCAGAGTAGGAGCCGCAGAGCGGGCACCAGCTGACCAGGCCACCAGCCCGCCGGCGACCGCGACCTGGCCGTCCGCCAGTGCGCACCTGCCGGCAAGCCTATATCTGTGAGAACGCAGCACCAGCCACTAGGCTCCAACACTGGGTCAACCAGACAACCACTCCGCCGTGCCGATCCGGAGCTCAACGGCGGTGGCGGCCGGTGGGATAGGGCGGAGCCGGTAGACTGGGCCTGGACCGCGCGCGGTAGGCTGGGCGGCGGCGGAAGGAATCACCGATGGGCGATGCGCAGGCGGCAGGGGAGGGCCCGCGCTGCGTTGGCTGCGGCGGGCGCGTGAAGACGCTCTTCGTGCAGTACTCCCCGGGCAACATCCGCTTGATGAAATGCGTAAGCCACGCGAGTGCCCCTGGCGTCACGAGTCCCCTGCACCACTCGTGTAATCCGTTTTGATTCCTGCTTGTGATCCGTCTAACTCTCTGAATTGTGAATACTATTACCTTTGTTGTGCCTACTAGGATAAGTGCAAGGCTGTTGCTGATCCCTACATCGAGTGCGAGTTCATGGTACAGTGATTGATAAACCATGCCTTACAGCTTTGTACTAGTTTCGGATGTGTTAGCTGCACCCTTGAATGGTTGACCCAAGTGTTGACATCTGCTTGTCCCTTTCTAGATCATCTTGATTGATCTCGTCCTGCACAAGACGAGGGCGTACCGCCATGTTCTGTTTAATAAGCTGAGCATGGGATCATCTGTTGACAAGGTACTAGTTTATGCTTTCCAGGCCGACTCTGGTTGCTGTCTCACATTCCTGCAAACATCAAATTGAGTTTGGCTCATACACCAAACATAGAATACCACCTTTTCTTATGCATTTCACTTTCACTTGCCTTACCTAATCTGTGTGAAACAATTGTTACTGGAGATGCCCACTTATTGAGTAGTTACTGTATGGATGAGGCTAAATATGGTTTGGTCATCGTTATTCATGCTGAATTGCCAAGATCCAGGAGTGCTCTCTTTCTACATTAAAGTAAAGCATTTACTTCTTCAGTTTTTCCACTTCAATTTTATCTTGTGGAGTAACACAAGCAATCAGGATGGTAACAATAAACATCATCAATGCTGTGCCCCGTTCCATTTACTCAATAATTCCCATGCTTCGGCTTGGAAAACTGAAGCTTTGCTTTCTGCCTTTTGCGATTGATGGCATTTCTGTTTCACTGACACTTCAGCCTTTTGTGACTTTCTGATCCTTCACAACAGCATACAAGAACCAATTTAGCATAAAAAATTGTTTTCTATTCGTATAGGTTTTAGATGAGTAGTTTGGCAAATCTTGTTGTAATCTGCTCTCATCTTGTAGTGATTTCATTCCTTCCCTTCAATAACTTATTTGGTGGGTACGTTTTCATGTCCATGTATAATTTGATTATTTTTCTAATGTGCCTGTTCTATTCTGGTTTGCAGGGAATACTTTACCGGTCTACTTTGATACATATTGTTCTTGACGCATGTATCCTTAGAATTCATAAATCTTTACTTTGATTTTGGTTACCATGAACTATGTGCCCAACTTGAACAGTCCATAACTATGCAAGTCAGAATATCTTTTTTTCGAAAGGAAACAGAGCTGATGGAGCTTCTTCCAGGAGTATTTTCTCAACATTTTCCAATTGCACTGAGGTGATTACAATTAACAGCATTAAAATATTTTTTAAGTGCACATTGTCATAGCAGTGTGCCCAATATTTTGTTGCTCTCCAGGTTATTGGTGATGCATTGTTGGGAAACATCATATTTATGATCATGTTACTCCTGGGAGTGCGATTTATTCTCAAATTATCTTTTCGATGTTATAAGGTACGACTAGTAAGACAAGTCCTCTTCATGTTAGAATAAAACATTTGTTGCTATGAATGGGCCCTGGAGTGTATGCAGCTAGCAGAGATCATGTAACAGTCCAATAGTCTCATAGTTCATTTCTGTTGTATTTACAGATTTAGTACTTCTTATTTTAATCGTGATAACGTTTTTATTATTCAGGTATAGGGATGTTCTGTTCGCTGTCATCATTTCAAGCTACTTCAAGTTGTTTCTTTTCACAATGATGGTATAAAAGATTTTTATGTATTAATTGTTTCTCTTCTAAGCATACCTGTCATTTTATTCTTTCTGAATTGAGTATGGATATTTGCAGGTTTGGGAGTTTCCATCATCTGTTATATTCATTGTTGAAATGTTTGTTCTGTCATCAAATGTTGTAGCCCTGAGAGGTACACAACACTGCACATTTTTCCCATGAATATATTCATTCTCCTAATGTTTTCTAGTCAGTAGGATGCATATATACATTAACAATTGCCTTGGTAACTTCAAGCTTCTCGCAGAACATAAATTGAAACATTTATCTAAGTATTCCCTAGACGTTTTCTGGCTGTTATGATACTTACACATCAATAACATTCATGGAGCATCAACTAACACATAGAGTTTTTTTTTCTTCTATTAATGCTTCCATTTTCCCATACAAACATATATGCCATGGTTAGATGGAAAGGGCCTTTCTGTAACCAAGATCTATACTGATGGGATCAGACATGTGTCCTTAGTTCTGACGTCAAATGATCAATTCTATGGCATGCCCTTTATTTCCTGTATAATTGTTTGATAGATCCTGGTCTTGCTATCAGCATCTACAAGTTCATGTCTTCTAGAGTTTTGTTACTTGGGGCGATTGATGGTTTCCTTTTTTACTAAAACTGTGAATGTTCTATTTCTTTTTATTTAGGTGTAAATTATATTTCTTTTGCCGAACAGCAGTAAACCTGTTCAATGTTGTGTGAACTGAGCAACCTTTTCTTTGCAGTTGTTTCACAGTTTCCAAAAGCCCACTGTTTTGCCGTCTGCTTACTAGCACATGCAGCAAAATACTTGACCCAGCGATGGATCCTTGGAACGCCATGAGCCTGAACTCGTCCAGATCATCCTCGAGCTTCAAGCATGGATCGTCCTGGTGCTTCTAGTGATGTCTAGCCGTCTAGGTATAATGTGCCCTGATGATGAGCTCTGATTTTGGCTAATTATTTCCGACGGACTCTTTGACTGCGTTGTCTTGTCTCTCCCCCCTCCTTCCTGTGAGTTGTTGAGCTGTAGGACCATGCTGAACAGCCCTGCACCGGTTGTTGAGCAATCTTTTCCATGTTGTACTTACGGCAAAGACAGATATGTCATCTTTACTCGTCGGTAGTAGCTGCAGTGTTGTGTTGTTGGTACTTGGTCCCTTTTATCCTACCAACGGCCTACGTAGCCTCAGCACAGCATCTCTTGTTCACGAAAGAATGCATCAAAGCAAGGATCTATTGTATTAGGCTGTTACCATTGTGTTCTGCTTTGTCGGTTCTATCGACATTATTACCTATGAAAATTTCGCTTCCTGGGTGTGTTTAGTGACCAGTGGAGCCTACCGCTGAAATGTTTTGGGTTGAAATGTTTTGGGTTGAAATTGCCATCAGAAGACTTTTCGTTTGTATTTGGTAATTATTGTCCAACCATGAACTAATTAGGTTTAAAAGATCCGTCTCGCTTTTTCAGCCAAACTGGCAATCAGTTTTTTTATTTATCTATATTTAGTGCTTCATGCATGCGTTAAAAGATTTGATGTGACGGATACTGTAGCACTTTTCGGGTTTGCTTTTCATGAACTAAACACACCCACGCGTTGGACTGCAATGCACATGCAGCGTGTTGGACTGCAATGCACATGCACTACGGCGGAGTTCCCGGTCTCAGATAGTCAGATTCAGGGTCCCCGAAGGCTCGTTTAGTTGGCTAAAGTTTTGCCAAAAGCACTGTTCGAACTCCCATACTACACCGCAAAGACGCTTTAGTTTGTTAGTGGTAAATATTATCCAAACATGGGGTAACTAGACTCAAAAGAATCGTCTCGCAATGTACATCTAAACTGTGTAATTAGTTATTTTTTTTACCTACATTTAATACTCCGAACATATGTCTTTTGGTGTATTTAATGTGATGTGATGGAGAGAGAGTCTAAAAATTTGCAAAACTTTGGCAAAACTTAGCCAACTAAACGTGGCTCGCGTGTGGGAATTCTGGCTCTCTCTGTGTTTTTAATAACCTTGACCGACTTGAACGCTGACATGGCCTGCCTCTCCGTGCACCGACAATGGCTGCATGTTCAGTGTTGAGGTGATAGGTAGCCCACCTGGCCACATTGTGGTTTACTCTGTGAGGCCGAAGCATGGCTTCGCGACGATAGTGACTGTATCTGTGCAAGCTTTCGGTTGTCTGTCAACGTACCTGAAGGGTTTTCAGTCTTGATGATAACGATCACGATTGTGTGCTATGTATTAAATGTATGTACCGACCAGTTTATTCAAAAGCAGCTTAGTGTGTGTAATGCTCGGTTTATATGTAAGTTCAAGTGCATCTCACAAGGATTGAGGAGCATTAAAACCAATTTTCGAGACTAATTTACAAGTCTGGTTAAATTTTGCCGGCCTTCCTTGACGTGCTTGAGCATGCACTAGACAATCACCTGAAAACTAGAACCGCCAGTCATGGCTTTGGCAGCAACAACTTTAGGGGCATATAGTTGTTGCTTGCTGGTTCTAATGGTGTCATTTTAAAGCAGAATGTTTTTATAACAGAGCACTAAATAAGAAAAATAAACTTGTCACATGGAAAGTGGTGACCAAAAGGAGATATTTATTAGTCGCTAGCTAGTTGTGCATGCTTAGAGCAAAACATGTCATCTTGTTTTTATACAAAAAGTATATATTGTAAAGTTTTGATAGCAAAAAAAGTATATATTGTTGCTTTTAGATTAGAGAATTGCCATAGTAATTTCAGAGCTGATGATGCATGAAAGTCATTTATGATGTCATGCTTAAAAAGCATCATGTTTATTTGTATGGAGATATCCTCTGCACATTTACATATGTCTAAAGCTTGTTTTTAATTTCCTCTTCCTATATACAGTACGAGTACATATAAAAAAAAGTCAAAATATTATAGGGGGAAAAAAACTAAAGCCTACTTTTTTCCCCTCCAAATCCAAGCTTTCATTTGATTTAATTAGTCACAGGCAGGGTCAGGCGATCGAGACGAGTCATTCTTAACTAAAATAAAAGGCCTTGCATGATATGATGTGGCCAAGCAGCAGGATAATGGTCAGGTTGTGGTTTCAGGTAGGCAGGGGACAGGAGCAGCTTAATGAAAATGATTAACGCGCGCTTTTGGACGTAATCCCCGCGCGCGTGTAAATTAAAGTCCACGTCCCCGATCATTGCCGATTTGCCGGCCTTGTTTGCTGCAGTTGCGCGTCGCCGTCATCATAGCGCGCGGCACCACTCGATCTAGTGGAGTACGTGCGCACTTCAGTTCTTGTTTGTTGTTTCTACTGGCGCGGAGTAGAGTAGATAGCTCCTCTCCGTTATCATAAACTAGCCTAACGTCTAAGCAACGTGATTGTCTCGTACTTCGTGAAGGAAGAGAAAACCTCAACTCAGATTGGATTTTTGTTTTCCATTGAAATGAGAAGCCTGCAAAAGTGTTACCTAGGAAAGGAACTAGAGAATCCTTTGATCCAAAGGCTATTCTCAGGAAACTTTCCTCTGTTTTTCTTTCCTCTACTTTTCATATGAAAATACTCCATTCCAAACAGGCCCTAACTGCTGCCTATCGAATGCATGCTACCCGCCTTTTGCGCTGAGACATTTCCTCGGTTACGCCGCTCTATGCCGGCGAGTAAGCAGTCGCCCACCATCATCTCTCTTCTGGCTAGAATTTTTGTGAGATGGACAACTATTTAGCTTGCTGACTAGGACCCATAATACTTAACTAGGCTTGCTCTCTCATCTCTCCTTCTCCTCGTAGCCGTCTCTATATTTCTCTCCTCTCTCCACTCCTCAGTGCTCACAGGACACTAGGCGACAGTGCGGCCCTCGGCTGGACACGACAGGCGGCAGGCGGCAGCGCAAGGAAAATTGGCATGCAGCGTGTTACGGGGCATCTAAAAATTGATGGGCCAAAAAACGGGCTACCAAGCGGCCCAAATAGTCTCCTCCGAACCGTAGCCAGACAATCTCGGGCGTGCTAGGCGCCGACTGGTCGGCCACGCCGACCAGGGCAGGCCCAGCAGGCCGGCCCACCTAACGGCCCCACCGCTCGGCACCCTCCTCTCTCTTCTTCCTCCCGTCTTCTTCTTCCTCGCGCGAAGCCCGCCGCCGTCATCGGTTCCAGCTCCCCACCGCGGGCGCTCCCTTCTTCCCCTTCCCGGTTTTCCTTCCGCCACCGCCACCACCACCACGCCATTGTCGAGCTTGGCGGCCCCACCGCCTACCCGTACCCGGCCAAATGGGTCCAACCACGTCCCGCCTTCGGCGGCGCCCCCGCCGCCTCATCACCGCCCGGCGAACACGGCCACCGCCAGTGTCGACGGCGCGCCGTGCCGGGCGCATTCTACAGCAAGGGGAAGGAAATGGAAATCCTAACCTCCGTCACGGAACCCTAACTTCGCCGAACCGCCGCCGCCGCCGCCATCGCCGTTGAAGAGGAAGAAGAGGGAGGAGAGGGCCGAGCAGGCCGTGGGCTGGCGGGCCTTGGGCCGGCCCAAAACAGGGTTGTTGTCCATTAAGCAATACTTTTGACGAGGCAATGCGGAAAAGGATTGAAACCCATTCGCGCCATCGTGGTCCGAAGCCTAACGCCTGTAGAACTTCCAACATGTAGGGCCAGCTAACCGTGACGTGAGATGGGACATAGATATATATAGTTGCGATTAGAAGTTTCTTCAGAGTTATGATCTTTCAAAGGCTTAAGATTACTATGATTAGTACGCACAAGCAAGCCTTATCTGACGATCCTCTAATTAACGACCAAAACAAGACTCCGAAAATCCAGAGTGTTCTCCAGACTAAGAACAAATGGTTTAAGGGGATATTTCCCATTCTATTTCGATCTTTTACCCGTCCAAACAAACTGCAATTCAATCAGTGAGGGTTCAACCTAAAGTGTAAACAAACAAGCTAGGAATCGACAAATCAACTAGGCAGCCTCGCAGGTCCCAGAACGCTAACCAACTTGCTTGCCTAAATATTAGCTCCATCCTAGCCTACACCTGTAACAATCCAGTGGAGCAAAGATGGGAGCCAAAAAAATTTATTGCAAAAAACTAAGTCCTCTAACTTCAAAGAAGAGGGGCCTTCGTATTGATCCCGTTTGATCCATCTCTGCCTGAAATCTACATAGCGCCAGCAGCAACCTCTGAACCATCAGCGGCTTCAGTTCTGCCAAGCAAGAAACATGTGGTCATCAACTGCCACTTTACACATCGAAAACAAAAACTCACTTGTCAATAGAGATGACATGGGATAGGACAAATATATTGTACCTCTCAATCCCTTCTCCAACCTCCATTCTGATGAAGTTACCGATTGTTACTTTAGAACCAACCTCTTTCGACAAGTCATTCAGCACGGTCTGAAAAGAATGACACCAGAACCTAAAGATATCAGAGAGAAACAATCCAGAGCAGTAACATAATCAAAGTACAAAACCCTATTGACTTACCTTAACGTTTGTGTTGTCATTCAAAACATATTTTTGCTCCATGAGCACAGCTTCTTCAAAGTACTTCCTCAACCGGCCTTCCACCATTTTATCCATAGCCATTTGGGATTTCCCTGAGCTTTCAGCCTACAATATTACATAATGTCATGAAATCTCATTTCTGAAGCAACTTGACACAAACAAAGTGACCATATGAAGGACTGACACATGCATGAATATGTAACACAGCGCTAATAAAGCGTGGCATAACATATTCGTGGAAGTAAACTAAACACAGCCTGAAAAAAGTCAAATATGCCTAACTTTGAGTATGCAATAAGTCCTGTTATGAACCAAACATGCTAAAGAAGTGTGCTATCAACCTGTGTTCGAAGTATTTCACGCTCATTTTCTAGAGCGGAAGCAGAAACTAGTTCTTTTGATAAGAATAATGGCTTTGTTGCAACAATCTGCATCGCAATAGCTGACCCAACACTTTTGACAGCATCAAGGAGAGTAATGCTATCTTCTGCTTCTAGTGTGACCAATCCAGCAATCCGACCCATACCTGAAGCAAAAAAATGAATGCTCAGGAGTTAAGTGAATTATGTATCTTTAAAAAGAGTCGAGTGAATTACAGAATCAGCAAATGCATCATTCCTGTTGGGAAAAAAAAAAAAAAAAAGGGCCCCTTATTTTAGCAAAGCATCAAAACAACCAAAAAGAGCCTGCAAACCAGGAGAGTTTTCAAATTACTAACTCAAGTCAGCTCAGCAGAACAAACAACAATTATGACCAAACTAACATGTTGAATTATTGTACTTAAGAAGTTACCCAAACAAGCATTATCCCACTCAGATGAAATTTCATTTCCTCCTTTTTAAAAAGATCGTAGTGTTAGTGGAACATTCAAGATAATAGTTCTGTTCAAATTCTAAATTGTCATGAGTGTACATCCATGGCTGCATTATCATCAAAATCAATGAAATTGCATCCGTATACCAGTAAAAGTGTAAAACAGGAAAATAATTTAAATTCATCTGTGACAAACCTAAGAAAATAGATTAGTTACTAGAAAAATAGATTAGTTACTAGAATTAGCATGGATACACACAAACATATTGTGGTTTCTAGTTGCCAAAAGTTTTAGAATGGTGAAGATATTAGAAAATGTGAGAAGCAGGTAAGCATGCTCCCTAATCAATAGGGAACTGCTTACTATAATGGTTAACCTAATTTAGTCCGTGGGAGGGGGGGGGGATTCTTGAAAAAAAAATATTAAACTGAGATTCCATCACCTGGCTCGGGACAGGTATGTATATAAGATGAAACGACACCATGTGCAGTTGTGGACAGCATGAAGCCTCTTCTGAGTTTCACATTCTCCCCAACCATTGCAGCAACTTCTGTAACAGCATTTTGGACAGTTGTTTCCCCGCTAAGGTTCGGATGATCAAGATTGATAGACATGTTCTGCAAGGTTGGAGAAATGTATGGTTCCTTAGAAATGACTGAAACCAGGATAATATGATATAAAACAGCATTATATTTGTGTATAAAATCATGAATCTGGGAATAAGCTACATAGGGATAATAGCATACCTCTAAAAAATTCTGGCCCAAAAGGCATGAACAATTCACCAGGACCCTGGGCAGATAAAGCCATCTTTGCCAATGATGAAGCCTGCATGGTGACAAAATAGAAAAATATTTAAAACAAAGCCACAGATCTATATAAATAACTCAAAGTACGCAATAGCTACAGAACTGAAGTTGATATAACTGCAACTTGATCAACAAATGAGTGCAAAATTTCCTTTACATGCATGACTAACAATGCTGACATGATATGCCTACACCAGCAAATATACATATAGTTCTTGACACGTAAATGTCCCAGCTAATTTTGTACTTATTTCACAACCACTAAAATTGATATCGGCATTAACTTTTCAAGTGATGAACAACTGATTTAGTGGTGTGTGTTTTTTCTCAAACACACAAGAGAGAACTGAATCGTTAATAAGACAAAAAAAAAAAAGGGAAGAGCCCTTACAAACACACACCATGGTACTAACAAATGAAAGTACTCAATTACTCGTCTTGAAAAAATTAATCTAAAAACCCTAAATTGTTAATGTCATGCCATATGAAACTTGCATTTTATGTGTGAAAGGCTTAAGAAGAGATCAGCAAAACAGCTCAGCTGCTGATAATTAAGACAAAATTGTTACTGAGGAATGAAACCAACCAGGCACTGGAAAACATCATTTCTTGCTACAAAATCAGTTTCACAGTTAATCTCAACTACAGCAGCCCTTTTGTCATCTTGTGCGATAGCTAGCAAACCTTCAGCAGCAGTGCGTGAAGACTTTTTGGCAGCAAGAGCAACACCTCTTTTTCTTAGGTCCTTCTGCGCAGCCTCTGAAAGAAATTAACAAACTCAAATAGGAATAGTGAACTAAACAAATAAGCAAACTAAATCATGACACCGCAGGGGAGCTAGAAGAGCTAACCAATATCCCAGTTGCAGGTAACTAGGGAGGCCTTGACATCTTTGATTGGAGCACTCGTTCTTTGTCTGAGTTGCTTAATGAGGTTCATTTGCTCTGAAGAAGACACCTCAGAGTTGAATCTCCTAAGAAACACGCCATCTTGGGGAACATGAGTGCTCAATTGATGAGTTTGGAATGCTGAAGAAGAGTATGCCCGAGCAGTTTGCTGCTGAGCACGAAAGAGAAGCCCTAGTATGGACCGCTTAGCACCTTGACCCCAGGCCATTCTCACAGAATATACTGCACCCCCTTACAGCAGATGCGTATCAATGATTTTTTTTTTTCAACCTAAGAAACAATATATGAACATCACAACTGTGCATTTTCCTTTAAGATTAAATCTTTTTTTGAACGTAAACTTTGAGATAAAAATATATTTTACTCTTTTCATAGTCCTGTTAATTATTACTCCAGCAGCCGATGCATTCCATCTCATGTTTTTGATTGCGCGCTATGAAATTTAGTGGCAGCCTGTTCTGGCCGCTATTGCCGCTATTGCGGCGCTATGGCCACACTATAGCGCTATTTGCACAGTAATCCTGTTAATTATCACTCCAGCTATAGCCATGGGCGGATCCAGCTGGATGCATGGGTATTCCCAGGAATACCCAATTAATTTGAGAAAAAAAATGAGTATATGTATGATGGGATCCCATGTACAGTATGATATATACTACATGGTTTTCAAATCGATGCCTAGGCGTCCAATTCCTGGGCGTCCCCATCGCCACGCCCACGATCAAAATCCAGCAAAGCAAAAGAGGAGGAAGAGTAGAGGAGGACCAGCAGGGTTTGGGGAAGGCCAAACTCCCATCTCCGCACCATCGGCTCCCATGGCCATGGCAGCTCCGATCTGCAAGGGGGGCGCATGGGAGAAGGGGAGGGGAAGCGGCAGGGAGGACCGGAGGAGTGGTGCCGGCTGCAGATGTCAACGGAGGGGGGCAGAGAGAGAGAAAGAGGCGGCACCTGATAGAAGCAGCAGCACCAGCATCGGCGGCGGCGGCTACCTCGTCGGAGAGCAAGAGGGGGCGAGAGGCGGCAGCTTATAGACATGGCCTGCTCGGTTGTGTAATGCTGTCAGTGGGGCGTCCGATTCCTGTTGTTTCGATCGGACGCCCGACGTCGTAATGGCCTGGCCCAACATCGCCCGACGTTGTATTGGCCCAACATTGGGTTTTGTTAAAAAAATCTAATTCCCTCCCCCAAATCCCCATTTCCGCATCGCCCCTCCTCATTCGCATCGCCTTCCGCCGTGGGGATCCTCTCCGCCCATAGTTAAAACAACATTACAATATTTACAAGTTCTCTTTAGTAGTTTGTTTCATGCATATCTTGTCATTTGACTATTTTTATGACTTAGCATGCTGCTCTGAACTATATATTATTGGATTTTTTTTTGATGTAGATATTCTCAAGACTAAAGTCCTTGCTCTGCCACTAGTTATATTTAGAAAAGAAAAAAACGTCTTATATAATTTGGAATTGAGGGAACACTTCTGTATTGACGTTTTAGATTTGGACATGAGAATTTAGGATGAGTGAAAGCGTGTGATATAGTTAAATATTTGTAATATATGTAATGAGAAAAGATGAATGTGTATGAAAAGCAAGAATATAGAGTATTATTTTAAGAATCCTATAAATTTTGAAACGGAGCAAATATGAAATTTGAGCATTGCTCTCCTCAGGTCCTTTTAGCCGTTACAAAAGTCAACAAGTAAACCTTCCGTCATCATCGTCATTTTTTATTTTTCTCTACAACATAAATAAATACAACAAAACTAAGACTTTTTTGTGCGACATATGTTTTGGTACTTCCATCTGCCCTCCCATGCGAAACCAGCCCGCCGCTTCCCTCTCCCCCACCCCCACGTTTTCCGCAAAAAAAAAGGAAACCATGGTCAACAACGTGACTAGAGGAGAGAGAAAAAAGGAAACCACGATCAACCACGCTTGTCGCCTTGACATGCACTATATAGCTTATCTTTCTCAAATTCAACATCTTTCAAGCCTCTACCAAGATCATGCTTCAATAGTTTGTTCAATTGCTTCATTTCAACATGACCAAGCCGGCATTGAAATCAACAAGATAAAGATTTCCATATCTAAATCCTTTGAATATCAAGTTAGAGCCATCAACATTAACAATCTCAACATGCATTTGAATCCAAGATCACACAATTGAGCAACCGATAACAAATTGAAGTTCAAACTCTCTACTAGCAAAACATTTAATATGCTCATGTCATTGGATATTGCAATCTTACCAAGCCCCTTGACCTTGCCTTTGCCATTTCCACTAAAAGTGGTATTATTTCCCTCTCGACCACTTGTATTAATTGAACTGAACATTCTAGATCCACTAGTCATATGTTTAGTGCACTCACTATCAAGAACCCAATGCCTTCCTCTGACCCTATAGTTTGCCTACAAATCAAATCAATGTATATTTTAGATACCCATATATACTTGCTTGGGTCCTTGGAGGTTAGTGCCTAAACTCTTTAGCACCCAAATAGACTTCTTCTTTGGGACAACAATGAGAGTACCAATGAAATTAGCCTTCACACCTTCCTCACTCTTGGTAAGTAAACAGCAAGAATCAAAGCAAATAGATGGTTTATTAACATTCTTCTTGCTTTTGTTAATTTTATTGCAATTATGCTCTAGGTGCCTAACTTGCTTGCATCTATTGCAAAGCCAACCATTGCTCCTCACAAAGCTAGGCTTTGGAGTTGCAAAGGTCACCTTGCCTTCTTGGGAGTATAGCCCAAGCTCCACTAGTAAAACATGCTAATCAACCAAACATATAATTTTATTTTATTTCATAATTTTCTTTTCGCGAACATGCTTCTTGGGATTTCAGCTGATACGAGTCATTTATGATGTCTAAAGCGTCATGTTTATTTGTATGGAGATATCCTCTGTACATACTTGCTTTTTAATTTCTCTTGCTATATACTGTACGAGTACATATAAAAAATAAGTCGTCAAAATATTATAGGGAAAAAAAAAACTAAACCCTACTACTCCATGGTTGAAAAGGAAGATGTTTTGAAAAAAGGCTTGGGTCAAACATTGGGAACATAAATCATTAATAACTTTTTTAAGTCGTTGAGTTTAGAAATGTAAAAATCATATCAATAAATTTGTCTTGAAAAATACTTTCATAAAAGTATATATATATATATATAATTTTTTAATAAATATTTTTATAGAAAAAGAGAAGTTAAAGTTGTGCTTTGAAGACCGTGTCGTTGTCCTAAACGTCTTTCTTTTCAACTATGGAGGGAGTACTTTTTTTTGCCTCGAAATCCAAGCTTTCATTTGATTTAGAGGAAAGCTATATTCAGGCAGGGTCAGGCGATCGAGACGAGTCATTCTTAACTAACTAAAATAAAAAGGCCTTGCGTGATGTGGCCAAGCAGCAGGATAATGATCAGGTTGTGGTTTCAGGTAGGCGGGGACAGGAGCAGCTTAATGAAAATGATTAACGCGCGCTTTTGGACGTAATCCCCGCGCGCGTGTAAATTAAAGTCCACGTCCCCGATCATTGCCGATTTGCCGGCCTTGTTTGCTGCAGTTGCGCGTCGCCGTCATCATCGCGCCCGGCACCACTCGATCCAGTGGAGTATGTGCGCACTTCAGTTCTTGTTTGTTGTTTCTACTAGCGCGGAGTAGAGTAGATAGCTCCTCTCTTTTATCGTAAACTGATGTGGTTGATGCGCCAGCCTCTCGTGGCAGCTCCACTAGTAAAACCATGCTAATCAACCATAACATATAATTTTTTTTTTTCGCGAACATGCTTATGCATGTATTGTAAGTTATCTGTATTTTTTCGCGATCATGCTCATATTTTTTTTAAAAAAAAAAAAAAAAATTGAAAAGTGTATTGTAAAGTTATAATTGCTAAAGAAAAGTGGTGGTTTCTTATGTAGGAAATGGTACCTTTTGTATTTGTGACCGGATCGGATGTTGTATTCATTCACGGCTGAAGGGGTTTAGAGCTTTTTTTTTTTTTTTTTTTGACATGACAGAGCTTTGCTATTGCCTAGACTGAATGATCGATGACAAGTAACTGACTGAATGAACGATCCGTATCTTATCTTGTGAGCATGGAGTACAACCCTAGTCGCACCAATCGTTTCCCAAACGGTCAAAACACTACTGCATGCCGTGTCCTTTCTCAATGAAAAACCCTAGTCGCACCAATCGTAAACGGTCAAAACAGCATGCAATTTTTCTCAAAATGAAAAAAAGTAGTGCATGCTGCCTACAACTCAGTGGTCGCTCACGTCGTTGTGTTTTTCCTCTTTGGACAGACATGCACTCATCAGCACGCTAGGAGTACTTGGCGCGTGCTGCGCGTACTTTCTTATCCCGCACTACTGGTGTCACCTTCACCTTCAGTGACATATCTTATGTTGAAACAAGAGGTACGTGGCTCTGCTTTATTTTCTCTACGGACTACTACTGTGCTTTTTCCATCACAAAGACAGAGCAAGTTTTTGCAGTGTCACATGTTTTACAACCAATGCAAGGAGCTAACTAAAAACTCGATCTGCGGTGGCTAACATAGCCCCGGGTATTCCGACTGAAGTGACAATATTGGAAAGACGAAATACTCAGACTCCCCTGACAATGTAAATAGTTCTTGAAATAATTTTCTCTTAATTATTAGGAGGTGCTATATTCCAGTCGCCAAAAAAAACCCCGGAGTTCAGCGCGATCGTTTCTAGCTGTCCGATTTTCATCTAGCGGCCGACGGAGCTCCGCACTGTTCATCTTCCTCCTCTCGCCCGGTACTGTTCATCTTCTTCCTCTCGCCGCCCTCTATTTCCGCCCCTCCCGTCCCCAACCACCACCCCCCGCCGCGGGCGCTTAGGGTTCGCCGGAGCTCCGAGCTCCACCGGAGCCCTAGCGAACCCTAGCGCCCGAACCACCCTCTTCCACCACAGAGAAGACAGATCAATCTTTAGGAAAAGCAACTCACAGAGGGAGAGGGGAGGGGAGGAGAAGGAGATGCTCGCCGGAGGGGGAGGGGATAGGGTGGAGGAGCCACCGGAGAGGAAGACGATGGTGGGGGATTTCACGGTCGCCTGAAATCAGCCCGGGATTTTCAGGCGACACAAGGATAGGAAAAGTGTAATTATTAGTATGTTGTACTAGTCATCAAACTACATGATCAACAGCCATTAATCTGGCCACCAACCGTACGTATCCCCCTTCAGGAATCTTTCCTCCCCCTTGTGCATGATTTCAACGCAATAAACAAAATATCAGCAGAAAAATAATCCTTGACCTAGTCATGTAGATTGTAGAGGGCATCATGGAAACCTACTTAATTTCTTTGAGGGGCCACTGCAGCTTCATTTTCGTCAGGAATCAATCAGACCTGTCCATGTACTACCTACATCAATATGCACAAGAAGTACTGATTCAATAGTTGGTAATAGGAACTTAGTAAGTACCAATGTGTTAGTACACATAATGCGTACTGAATCATAGATTTTGTTGAAAAGGATAATATTAGTATTTTCCCAAATATCACTTGCAGCATGGATCCCGTGAAATTTATATATATAGATCGAGGTTTTTGTTCGTTCTTGACCCAAAAAAAAAAAAAAAAATATATATATAGTGGAGAGAGACAAAGACGTGACGAATATATGAAAAAGGTGGCAGACATGAAATGGATTTGTGAACAATTCTCATATGCTAGCTCATCTAGCCAATATTCCTGACGTTGACATGCATGCTAGCTAGCTAGAAAGCTTAAGCAACATGGCAACGCAATTGCAAAGTGGCGGTGGTCAAAGGCGCGCACCCGGCCGGCCGTCCTAGGCGCTTTTTGTTGCGAGTGCTGCACCAACCGTTTATCACGAGATCGATTATTCAGCAAAGACGCCTCCAAAATCCTTAGGCTTGTTCGGTTACGTCGTTTTACGCCAGGAATCACCCAATGGAGCTTATATAAATTATAGTAGTCATTCCAGCCGGAACTGTTCCTACGCTTCATTCCGACAGAAAGGAACAGGGCCTTAATCAGCTCGAACTCGGCACAAAAAAATTAAAGCTGCACAAAAGGCTGCTTATTAATCACGCTAGAGATTTAATAGGACTTGTTAATTAGGGGAGACCATAATATGTCGATAGGACTTGTAGAGGGCAGATCATACGTCTCTGCCAAGATACCTTTGCGTGAAGTGTTTTTCATGTACTCGTGTTACAGTTGTTTGGATTTGATGGTCTAACAATATTACACACGGTAACATTGTTTCACTTGTTTTTTACCTCTACCCTCTTGGGACAAAGGAAAAATAGAGAAATTCTAGGACCACTTTAAAACACAGAATTTTTTTTTCAAAAGTCATACTGGGATTTCGCATAATTTAGTTTGTTTTTACAAAACACATAGAAGACATGAATTCCTATGAACCTCTTTGGAACACAGGATTGGATTCCTACGATTCTATCCTATGAAATCCTATAAAATAGCTTCTTTCATAGGGATTCTAACTAGAGGACGAACCTCATGAAAACTTGTGTCATTCTTACTCACCGAATTCCTATGTATTTCTCGTGGACTGTTCAAACATTTAATTACAATTTTATGTGTTTTAAAATCCATAGGATACAAGGTATGAATGTATTTTCTTTACATGTTTAATCGTAATAAAGTATTTTTCTACGCAAATTTTCTATGTTTAGTTTTAGAAATCCTAAAAGTACTTTTACATCGGGCATTTTAGGATTTTTGTTGCAAATTTTTTTCATGTACAAGTATTTTTTCTATTTTTCGTACTTTTATTTACATCGGGCATTTCTAAAGTGACTGAGTTTGTTAGGATGGAGGGAGGGACGACGTACTAGGAGTACTTTGCGAGTCAGAGATTAGTGATCCAGATCCGAAGAGACGAACAACTAACTGATCCTGATCAACCCTTCATAGGATACCGGGGCGGCGGACAACGCGGCGTGGGCTCATGCATGGAGCGTGCATATTGTCAGTCACATTGACACGACGACGCACCGTGCCTAGTAGTGGCTAGTACGGAGTAGTACTAATATTGTCCAGTGGTATAGTAAGTCACATTGACACAGCACCTACTAGCTCGTACGAGAGGATCATCGGATCCGAGAGGGGTGTGGTGCGGCAGCGCGGCGCTCGCCGACCCGGATCAGACGACGACGGCGACGCCCGTGCATCTCCCGGCGCCCATCCCGACGGCCGGCGCACGTCGACCTCCCACGCACGCATGCGCACCAGCACCACCACCACCACCGTGCTCGGCATCGGCGGCAGAACACCGCCGCAGGCCTTGTGCCTCGATCGAATCTCGCACCTGTCACTGTCTGCTCTCGTTCGTTCGTTCAACCATCGCAACACGGACCGGAACTGCGGAACATCAACCGCGCGTAGCGTAGCAGCCGCAGCACGGCAGGCAGCAGAGCCTGCCTCTGCCTGCGTGCACGTGCGCGCTACAATCACTTGTTGGCTGGCTGCCCTGGCTCCTCCCCTCCGGCAGTCACTGAACCGAACGCTGAATGCTAGCAAGTCCATTCATCATCAGGTCTTCCGTGCCCGTGCAATGCAAATGCAAATGCAGCGGTGAACACGACCGGAACCGCGCACTCCTATACTGTACAAGTCACTGCACGTACCCACTGTTGTGTTCACTCCACGGGAACCAACCCGTCAATTAATTCCCGTAAACTACCACGGCGCCGCCGTAATAAACTACTGCAGATGATCCCAACAGCAGTAAAACCCATGTAACAGTAGTCCGTAATTACCGTGCTGGTACTGGTGGTCCGGTCGTCGTCCCCTCGCGCCACCGCTCACCGGGTCAACGCCACGAACCCACGCCTCTCCTGCCCTCCCGCCCACGCCCACTCGCGCCGGCTATATAAAACGTCTCCAGTCTCCGTCCCCTGCTGCCAACTGCCCAGTGCCGACTGCCGAGTGCTCTCCACGCCCGCCCGCAAGACGGACGGACCGGCGACGGAGATGGAGGAGGCGGCGACGAGGGTGGTGGACCCGGCGGCGGGTCTGGACGTGGACAAGCTCACGTACGAGATCTTCTCCATCCTCGAGAGCAAGTTCCTGTTCGGCTACGACGACCCCAAGCTCTTCGCGGGGCCTCGCCGTCACCGGGGTCGGCTGATGTGGCGTCGTCGGGGAAGGCGACGCCGGCCAGGCCCGTCGCGGTGGGGACGAAGGCCAAGACCTGCATACTGTCCATCGACGGCGGTGGGCGCGCCGCCGACGGGCTGCTGCTGGCCGCCGCGGCGCTCGTAAGGCTCGAGGCGTCGCTTCGGCGGCGCACGGGGGATGATGGCGCTAGGCTGGCAGACTTCTTCGACGTAGCCGCGGGGTCTGGCGCTGGGGCGTCCTGGCGGCCATGCTCGTCGCAAGGGGCGCCGATGGACGCCAGCGCTTCTCCGCGGACGACGCGCTCGCGTTCCTCCTGCGCAGCCTCCGCCGTGGCGGCAGCGGTGGCGGCAGGTGTTCCTGGTCGTCCGACGCCCAAGGCCTCGGCGGCCTGCGGGGGCTTTTCCAGTTCCGGCGCCCGGGCGGCGGCGGCGCTGCGGCGGCGTTCCGGAAGGTGTTCGGCGACCTGACGCTGCGTGACACGGTGCGTCCCGTGCTGGTCCCCTGCTACGACCTGTCGACGGCGGCGCCGTTCCTCTTCTCGCGCGCGGACGCCGTGGAGACCCGCGCGTACGACTTCCGGCTCCGCGACGTGTGCGCCGCCACGTGCGCGGGGTCGGCGGTGGTGGAGGCGCGGTCCTGCGACGGGTCCACGCGCATCGCCGCGGTTGGCGGCGGCGTCGCGCTGGGCAACCCCACGGCGGCCGCCATCACGCACGTGCTCAACAACCGGCGTGACTTCCCGCTCGTCGCTGGCGTCGAGGACCTCCTCGTCGTCTCCATCGGCTGCGGTGACGGCGAGGCGAGGGAGCGGGAGCGTGGCGCGGCCTCGACGTCCCAGATCGTTAGGATCGCCGCCGAGGCGTCGCTGACATGGTGGATCAGGCCGTCGCCAGGGCGTTCGGACATAACAGGACAACCAACTACATCCGCATACAGGTCAGTACCATGCCAGTGCGTTGTGTTGTCGCTGTCCTCTACTTTCACTGTGCTGACCATTTGCATGCAATGCAGGCGACAGGGACGCCGCGAGGAGCGAGCCGTGGCGCCGGGGCGGCGGCGGCGGAGGAGATGCTGGCGCAGAGGAACGTGGAGTCGGTGCTGTTCTGCGGGAAGAAGGTGGCGGAGCAGACCAACGCGGAGAAGCTCGAGCGGTTCGCGCACGAGCTGGTCAAGGAGCGGGACCGGCGCAGGGTGGCCACCGCGAGCCTGAGCCCGGCCGCCGTGGCCCCGGCGGCACTCGGCAAGCACCACCAGCCGTCGTCGTACTCGAGCCTCGTCAGCCACACGCTCGCGAGCATCATGTAGGTTGTAGGCCTAGCCGCCTAGGCCGGCCAGCAGGCAACGGAATGGGCCCAACTGAGACCAGGTGTTTAGCCCTGCTGTGATGCTGCCTGCTACAGTGCTACTAGTGCTGCTGCGACGACTAGCTGTGTTCGGTTCCTGTCCTGCCTGCGCCATGTCGATTCTCGATCAGTTTTGTATGTAAAAATGCAAGACATGTTCTGTAGTGTAATGTAATCCTTATCGTCCTCAAGCTCAGCTGTAGGAGTACTCCGTATGTATGTATGTATCTTGTCTTGAGAAAGAAATGCTCGCGCTCAGCTTGTGAGTTTGAGCAGAGCTCTGAGCCTGTGACTCACTGTGAACGAGCTAGCCTGGATCAGTGGATCATATCTGGAAAATAATACAGGCCAAGTAGCTGGTAATCTGATGGGGGGGTTGTCTTTAGCTTCAAGGCAGGTAAATATTGCAATCATAGCTGATGCCAAGTATAATTGTACTTAACTAACGAAGTAGTAGTACTATATGAAAGCAACTCTTGTGTTCAGTTCAGTTGTTCACAGAAACCTGGAACATAGTACCCCGGCCATATAGGAGGAGATATATTATGGACCTTTTCGATGCCTGTGGTTTCTCATCATCAGACATGTTGTTACAGGACTCGTACGCGTGAATGTGCCTGCCGTTTTGGAACTCGGAACCAGTGGGAATGAAGCCACTGCTTCCACTTCCACTGTTCCAGCCTTCAGAATTCAGAGTCACTGTTCCGATCCGGTAGCTTTGCTTCGCTTCGCTGCTCTGCTCGGGGTTCACACCTCCTGTTCCGAGTCCCAAGTGCTGCTGCAGAGCAGAAAACACACATGCATAATTTTAGCAGAGACCAGGTGGAACAGGTTGCAGTGACATTTGGTTTGCAGTGGAAAGCATTTGGTTCGTGTTGTGCTCACATTGTGCGTTAGTAATTAACGTTGCAGGTGAAGAGGAGTCGATCGGAAGACCAGTGTCGAGTTTAGAGCTTGGGTAATTAAACTACTGCACCACTAAGCGTGAAGCGAAAAAGTCCAAGATCACGTGTAGCTGAGCACCAAAGACGGTCAGGTCCCGCCCGGGGCAGACATCATGGAGGGCAGCAGTGTACTACACTAGTACGTGGCCGGGTTCAGCTCGATCTGCTGCAGCTAGCTAGCTAGAGTAGAGTACGTAGTATAATGCATTGTTTAACAAGAATCCTAAGGCGATGGTGGTGCTCTGCATGCTCGATCTCATCTAACGGAATAAGTGGAGCCCCCCTTAGCTTCACACGACGTGAGCACGGCGAAGCCGCTACGTGGAGGCCGGCGTCAACACGCGCTGAGTGATCGATCTGGCTAGCTGGGGATCACTCTCATCAGTACAGACAGCGCCTGCGGCAGAGGAGAATAGAAAAATTAGCACATCATCACTCACCTTTATTACCCGGCCAGAGTTAATTATGCTGCTCGCATGCTATCTATGCTACGGCAGCAGCAAGACAAGAGATTACGGCCGGGCAGCAGCAAAACCAGGAATCATTCACCAGGTGGCGCGACCTCCGCATCACCGTCGTCCGTCCACTCTTGCTTGGCTGCCTTCAACGGCAATGTCCCGGTGTCCCCTCCGTCGTCCGTCCCGGCGGCCGGCTGCTTTGGATTCCATGCCTGCACAGGTATTTATGCGCAGAGGCCACACGTGTAACTTTTTACTGTCTCTGCAACAAGTGCATGCATGCTAGAGTCACTTGCTTGTGTATACACACACACATGCATGCAACATGCAAGTAGAGTAGCCGAGAATCTCGCACGCACGCAGCACGCACGCAGCCGGGAGCTCGTTCGATCGATCTCATCTTCCCATACTTGTAGCTAGCAAGTCGCCCTAGTCTAGTCGAAGAGACACCTTTGCAAAGCATGCATCGATCGTGCATAGGAAAGGCTCTTTCTTTGTTTGGTTCTTGGCAAGGTGTGCGATCGAGCTAGAGTTTGGTTGAGCAGTTACCCGTTTGGCCTTTCACTGCTGGTATAGTGACATTGTTTTAGTTTACCGTGGATCGATGTCAGGGATTGTTTAGGGATCTAGGATCTTGCATCACATGTTCACTGAAGTAGGCTTCTAGAGCTCTAGTTTTTTTTTTAATAATAACCTCACTGCAGCTTTACCATTTTTCTTATTAGTTATTTAGCCAGTGGGTTTGAATATGAATATAGAGACAAGCTAGTTAGCAGACCTGCAGTGCTTGTCCAGGGAATCCCTCTTCTGCGTCGCTCTGAAAATTAACGCTATAAAACTCTCACGACCACGTCCGGAACTGTTTACTTCTGGCTCTTTCGTTGTCCTCCTCTCCTCCACCTTGTGTTGACACGGTGAGTATTTTTTTTTTCTCGAACACGACTTCACGTGTCATTTTCATTAAGAGAAAAGGCCAAGACCGGCCGAACAACACAATACAACTGAACACTACACCACAAGACGCACACAACACAACGCTACCACGGAGATAGTGGCCACGACTACAAAAGCAAGAAGGGGAGACCACCCCATCAACCACAAAACACAGCCAAACGGCGACATGCAACATCGCTAGGCCGACCTTTCGGGAGTCACCGGATGAATAGGAGAGGGAAGCTCGGTCGCCGGCGCCCACGTGAAGGTCATCTAGGGGCGTCACACGCTCGCCGGCCGGCGCCCGAGGTGGATCAAGCACGCCGCCGGTGACCGAAGGCCAGCAACGGCGGCGATGATAGCGGTGTTGCCAACCCCGAGCGACTCAAGTCGGCGCTACGCTAGTGGCCCCAGCCGGCGGCGTATTACCTAATTTAACGATGGCGTCAACATCAAAAGCGCGCCAAGGTGATCGTTGGCGGCGCAACATCGCAAGACGAAGGGGGCGAACGGTGATGAAGCGGTGAAGAGTGGCATCAACCCAACGCAGGCGGGCGAGGGCGGCGGAAGAGGCCGGCACATAAGCGGCGATGGAGACTGGGCGGAGATGCATGGCGGCGCCCGGGGCTCGGAGGATCAACGGGGCTTCGGGAAGGAGTTGACGCCGCGGGCGCCATCGGCGTTGAGACACCCACCGGAACTTTCGTTCGAGCCCCCGCGGCCGCCGCCGGCGTCACGAAGGCGGCGCCTTCAAGAAGGTAATGACGCCGCGCCCGTGCCGTCGGCCCAAAGCGAGCTTGGGGGAGGTTTTTCACCCGACACCATCGACCACATCGCCCCCGCATCGTGAAGTCCTCCAAGAACCACGGTTAGAACGCGCCGCCCGCCTTCGCCGGCCCCGAGCCCGTCGCCGCGACGCGGCCGCCCCCAACACAGCAGGTGGCCGGCCGCTGACCTTCCACCACCCACGGTGGGGGGCCGGGCGCCGCCGCTGCGATGGCACCCCATCTCGCCAACGTGGGGTGAAGAGGTGGCGCGCCCGGATGAAGCATGTGGTGGGCCCGCCACCGGCAAAGGGGAGCGGATCTGGCGCTACGGGGGCCCGAGGCGGGAAAGACAGATCGCCGCCGACCCGGCCGCCCGAGCCCGGTCGCCGCGCGAAAACCTAGCTCCGTGACGGCCCGGCGCCCGCCGACCGGGCCGATGGAGGAGGATCCACCCGTGGGGGGCGGAGGGCACCAAGAACCGCCGCCGCCGCCCGGCGGGGCGCGCCGCCGCGGCGCGAACCTAGCTCGGCGCCGGCCGCGCCCGAGCCGAACCGGCGGCCAGAGGAGGAGGGGATCCGACCACGGGGGGGCCGTCCGAGGGCGGGCGGATCGGCCACCCCCCCGGCCGGCGGCCGCCCGGCGGAGGTGGGAGGGGTGGGGGGAGAGGGGAGCACGGGGATGACACCGGAGGGAGGGAGGGTGCGGGGGCGCCTTGTTGGGCCCTCCCGCCGCCGCCGCCGCCGTGAGGAGGGAGCGGCGGCGGCCCGCCGGCGCCGGGAAGGGGTGGTTTGGTGGTGGCGCGGGGGCCCTCGAGTCGCCCACGAGGGGAGGACGACGCGAGGGGGAAAAGCGATACAATTGAGTAGCTACACGGTGAGTATTCAATCAGGCATGCTCCCTCTCTCCCAAATTATCGGTTTGCTTTTGATTTCCGTCTTGTAAGTTTGTGACTCAATTTGTAAAAAATACGTATAATATTTTTATTTCTAAATAAATTTATTAAAAAGTTAGATTCAAAATTCTTTCTACTATTACTAATTATATATGTGCCATATATAAATATTAATATTTTTAGCATGTATTTTTATCAAAGTAGTTTTTCAAAAAACGAAAATGACAGATACTTTTGGACGGAGGGGAGTACGTTGTTCTTATATATAGTCTTTATTTACAGCAGGTTACATATTGAGTCGTCAGACATAATATAAAAGCGCCTGTCAGCATTTATTTATATTTAGTTAATATATCAAAGAAAATCTTGATCTGCCATTATAATACGGTTAGTTGAAGGAGATTTTTCTTGAATACGAAATACCAAAACCGATACGTACGTATGATCCTACTAACTACCCAGCATAAATTGGCCGGTGTGCTCCAACAAACACAAACAAGAAAATGAAATGCTTCCCGCATGGCATCCGGTATTGATTTGCCGCATCAATTGCGTAGAAAATGACCGCTTACTTGACACATATGATTAGATTGACGGACATGAGACATCTAACATCTCCTGTGTGACTGCTCCAGCGCAACGTGTAACAAACTTCGATTAATTAAGGGCCTACTCCTTCCGTCTACTGAGAGTTTGTCGCGCGGATTACTCTTGCCATCTTATTCGATCTTCGTCTTTATTCAAATTTTTTACACAAATATAATTTATTTTGTTATGAATTATTTTATCAATAAAGATACTTGAATATTGATTAATTTATTTTACGGTTTGCATAAATATTTTGAATAAGACGGATGGTCAAACATAAAGTTTAAAAAGTAAAAAACGACGAACTCCATGGGGAGCAGATCTGTCAATGGCTTATTGTGGCTTCGGCCGGATTTTCCACCGTAGCACACTACTAGCGCTACTGTAGAAGAAGCTAGTGAAGCCACCCCAAACTAGCTTCACCAATCTCTGCTCCTTGCTGATTTTTTTAGCTGGATAAAGGAGGAGGTCGATGCTACAGTGTTTCCACAGGAGAAGCCAGCTGGTGTGTGAAGACTGAAGAGATCGAGCCGAAGTTCTTCACAGACAGGAAACTTTCAGAAGAATTGCTGCCCACGTGTGAAGAACCACCAGTGAGCCTGCGAGAAGAGCACGAGCAACGCGAGTCGTTGTGACTGTGCTGAAATCTGACCTGCACAAATTGAGGTTCATATACTTGGTGTGTCTAGATCACCAAAGTTGGTGCAAAATTTTGGATGGATGGGACATGTATGTCACATCGTATATCTTTAAAACATGTTTCGTTTGTTAGTGGTAAATATTATCCTACCATAAGCGCCCATTCAGGCTCGAAAAGAATCGTCCTCTGAATGTAAATCTAAATTGTGTAATTATTTTTAATTTTTACCTACATTTAGTACTCGATACATGTCTTTGGCATTTTGATGTGATGGGGAATCTTCTTTTTGCAAAGTGAAATTTGGGGAGAAATTGAGGCTCTAAACATGTCTTTGATCGATCGAAAGGTGTAATGTGTGGCTGATACTTCAGCGTTATAAGTAACTGAAAAGCTCATCACCAATATAACACCGCCCCAGCTATAACCTTATTATAACAAACATATGCTATATCTTTGGAAAAATATGCTAAAAATTGGTCTGCCTTGTGAGATGAATATGTGCACCTAAACTCTAACGATTTTTGTTGGTCACAAGCAGGGTTCAACTAGGAAAACATCATGTGGTGTTAATACTGAAGAGAATATGGGCCGGAAAGTTCTGCGGGCCCAGTTTGTTCGGCCTTCGATATGGGCTTCTGAAAGGCCACATCCTCACTTTTACCCTGAAAACTCATAAGCAATAGGAAAGCAGGCCGCGGCATGCTTCTTGGGCTTTTGCAAGAAAGAATAACGAAGAATCCACTCAGGCCGCCGTATATACCGTCGCTCCTCTCCAATTTTCCTCCACACACCGCGTTCCGTTCCGTAACGCATTCGGCCATTCCTTCCTTCCTTCCCCAACCCAATCTCGCAGCGATTTGGCCCGACGAGGTCGCCTTCCCGCTGTGCCCGAGCCGAGCCCGACGCCGCGCCGCCCTTCCCCTGCGATAGAGGCGGAGGAGAATCCCAAATTCTCCACCCCCATGGCAACGCGGCGCGCCGCCGCAGTCTTCTTCGACCGGATCCGTGACGGTGACGATCGACCCGACCCCCTCGTCGTCCTCCTCCACCTCAGCCCCACCCCCCCGGCGGCCGCGTCGGCGCCGGCGCCGGCCCCGAGTCGGTGGTGCTGCGCCTGAAGCGGCGGGCCAAGAAGAAGGTGTCGTGGAAGGAGGGACGGTGGACAACGAGGGCCTCGGCCGCAAGAGCTCGAAGAAGTGCTGCATATTCCACAAGGAGGTCCCCTTCGACGAGGACTGCAGCGACGATGAGGCCCCCGGCGGCGGCGGCGGCGGCGGCCACCGCTGCCCTCACCCTCATGGCGACGCCGGCGAGGGGACCAGCGGTGGTGGCGGTGGGTGCTCGTCGTCTTCCCACGACCATGGCCATGGCCATGGCCACCACTGATCTCCGTGCGGGTTATTGCGCCCTTCTCGATCTCTTTAGGTATTGGGCGACAATCGATGCTTATGTTTAATCTCGCCTGATGTAATTAGTTGAGTGAGAACACCAAATTCGTGCTATATGGTTGGAAGAGACATGTTTTTATTGTCGGTACAATTGTTGTATTGGTGCTTGATGAGCAATCACGGCAATCGTTTGCTGAATTCAAAGTTGATACCTATGTTTTTGCTTAATATGATTTGGAGCCTGGTTATTATTGCTACCTGCCATTGTGCAAACAATTATTGCTATAGAATGGAGATTCAAAACTTCTCTAGTTTCTGATCCTAGCTTCTTATTGTTGTAAGCTGTTTACGCATGTTTAACACTCTTATGTCATTTTCTAATTTATGCAGTTTTCAAACTTAATTGTTGAATTTTAGACTTGTTATATTACTTAGGACCTGTATACGGACTGGGATGACAAACTATACTATTGTTTACTGAATTGCTCAATGGATTTTACTAAATTGCATGTAAGAATTTTGGTGCGGCATACCCTTAGGCAAAACCCTGGTTCTGTCACTGCCTTCCATGCCCAGTGTGGTCCCTTTCCCATACCAATGAGACCGACCCACACTGGCAGAAGAGATGCTGTCTTCCCCATGCAGCGACAACAAGGTACAGCTGATTGAAACTCCCTGTAATCTGGATTATTTAGGGTAGAATTATTGTTCAATAAGGCACAGCAAGGTCCGGGGCACAATTGTGCAGGTTACTTTCATACAAGTATTTGATTTAGGAACTAATTAATTTGGAACATTACATTGGATGGCTATGGTATATATATATATATATCCCTATATATATATATATATTTTTTTTTTTTTTGGTCCAGTCACATTTAGTTGGTCAGCAACAGTACTATTTATACTTAGAATTGTCAATTTTCCCTTGTAATATTAACAGACTAAGACAAATTTGCTTGCAAAGCTTTGTTGATTCAGTGCCTTTATAATTATTCTCTACGCACTTGGCAGAGGAATGATTGCACAAATCTTGCAAAATGTAGGGCAATTGTGTTCATCCATGACCAACTACTTCTCACAGTTACAACCTATGCCATCCTTCTTCCTCGAACATCCCTAGAGTCCTACGGTGTGATTTCTATGCCATGGCTGGTGTAATACCCATGGGAGAATGTGTGTATGTTGTAGCCATGAGAAGTAGTTGCCATTCAGTCAGTCAATCAGAGGTTTAGCTACACCTCTTTTGTCTTTTCACACCTACCTGCTGAGGAGCCTGCAGTTTCCCTCCCCTATTGTTTGTACAATCATACTATTCCATAGTTATGTCACAGATGCAGAACTTTGAATTCTAAACTAGCATTCCAAAGTTCCCGCAAAAAAAAAAAAAAAAAAAAAAAAACCCTAGCATTCCAAAGTTTAGTAATGACGCCACAGATTCAGGATTTTTACACAGTAATCTGATGAGGAAAATAATGAGGTTGCCATCTGCTCTTCTTCCTCTGTGCATGTCGACCTTATAATAGTTAATTGTCCTATAGTTCTTTGTGTTTGTTGTAGTTCTTGTATGCAAATTAATTGCCCCAGACAACGGATTCACCCTGATTTGTGAATTACCCTTTAATAAAAAAATGTTTCATATGCTTACTATCTGGACGTAGTAGCTTTATTAGTTTCAGCATTTCATCTGAAGTACTTCCGTTACTGTCTTGAAGTGCCAATGCTGCCAGCAGTTGGCCCTGCCCCCTTTATATACGGGTACAAAAATGCTTAGAAACATATTTGATAACATTCTTGGAAGCCTTTTGTACTGGCCTTTTAAGGAAGCCCTTTGTACTGGACCTGAAACTAAAACATTCAGAAACTTCGAGCAATCAAAAAGGACCAGCTAGCCCTATTACATCGCAGCAGCTGTGTTTGTAGAAAGCAGGTTAATCATCTCTTCAGCGACTGGTTTCAGCTTCGGCTTAAGGGGCGGCCGCCATGTCTTGGATAGGATCAGTGTCTTGTAAACGAGCTTCACCGGCGAGGACAGCACTCTCCTGTTGAACAGCATATCATTGCGGGTCTTCCAGATCGTCCAGAATGCACCTTTGGAAACCGCCTTCTTTGTCATGGCTCTGTCTTGCATGTTAGCACCATTCTCTTGGAGCCTTGAGCTTTGCCTGGTTCTGTGGGAGGTGAGACATTCTTTTCAGAAGAGGTCTTGAAATCAATACACAGCTCAGTATTCAGCCCCTTGCCAAGAATCTCCTGTGAGTTGCAGTTTTGGGTTAGGCCTTCTCACCAGACACCTCTAGATTCCTTAACTGCTTATCACCTATTGCATCAGGTATGAGAGCCTCCAAAGACACAGAGAAATCCACAATGTCCTGTAGGGTATCATTCCCAGACTGAGTCTGTTGGCCACCTGAATTATCCACCTTTGCAGGACTAGCTACTCCATTTGTCAGATTAGGCCTTGTACCCATCTGGCAGTCATGAACAGGCTCAGCTTCAGGGTGCATAGCAGTTTATCACCTCAGGCATTTCAGCTGTGGTGGAGGAAACAAAAATGGATCCTGAAACTTTTCAAATGCTTGAATCTGTCTGGGTAAGGGCTGTGGGTATACCAAGGATTGCCAGATCTGAATTTGCTGTCTTGGAACTGGTTAGACTTGTTGGAGATCCCGAGGAAGTTCATCTGCCCTCACTTCAATGGAAATCTTTGTGGGTAAAGGTGGCTTGCAAGAATCCCAGCCAGATTAGGGGTTGGGGGTACCTCTGAGGTCCAACAATCCAAAAAAACTTGATGATGATGATTTTGATGGGTATGATGATGATGATTTTGATGGGTATTATGATGAGATAACAGATGAAGAGGATCCTGCATCCCAAGAGAGTTGAGGGTTGCCTGAGCATGATAAATCTCTCCCCGAAAACAGTGCTAAACCACCTGAATCTGGCCCATCCAATTACCAAGGTGAAAAAGAAAGCTGGAGGGGAAGATGTTATCATTGATGTTTTGCTTCATATGAGTTCTAGTTCCTTATGCAGCCTCAAGATTCTCTTCCAGAACTTTCTGAGACCACCCTAAATATAAATGAGTTTGATAGTGTCCAGAATAATCTGATCTCTGAATCTCTGATCCTGAAGCTGAGCCTGTTCATGACTGCCGGAAGCTCCTGGGATTCTTAGAACTTCTGTACATTTGTGAAAGCCATGTTCTTTTTCGCCAGAATCACTTAAAAGGAACCATTGAACAATTATAATTGGCTGCTTAAGCTCCTGGGATCCTTAGAACTTCTGTACATTTCCGAAAGACATGTTCTTTTCACCTGAATCACTTAAAGGAACCCTTGAACAATTATAATTGGCTGCTTACCTGCCGAATTTGTCCCATTTGGATCAGGGATTCTGCCTGGCTGATAACTTGGACTGTTATTCATTGATGTGAACTTACTAACTGATTCTGCTTCCTTCCCTTTTAATCTGGGATGAGAAGAAAAAGGATTTGGACATGGAAACGGAAAAAAACAATAACTGGCTATTAGGAGCCTTCACTACGACATCGACTAGGTCACCGATTATCTGTGGGGATACCAGCCTTCACTATTGGCTCTGGTAAAAGGTCCATGAGCTCACCGCGCCTTAGTATTATTTCTAATCAGGCATTTGCACCAGCACCACTGTGATTCCATACATGATTGGTGGTTTTCTATTCCATGAATCTCTCAAGTTGCAAGCATACTAATGCTTCTACTGTTGCTAGATGGATGCAGAGACGTCTATTCTTTATTACGTCACTTGTTTTTGGTATGAATTTGCTGACGGTGAAGAACTGAGGAGAGCGGTGCAAATCATAAGCTTATTTCCACGTTTACAACGTCTTGAGATTAGGGTATTCATTTCCTTCAGATATTATTTATTTATGATGGTGTTATTTGTTTGTTATATACACCCCCTCTATGATGAAATAGAGGGGATATGAGTCTGTCCTAGGTCTAGTTATGCTAAGTTGGATTAATAAGTTTATCTTTAATATTTCTAGATAAAGAATGGTAATCTTTATATTCTGGAAAGGTCTAAGCTTTTCTTAAAGCACTAATAGATATTTCTTTGCTATTACTGATTTTATATTGTTTATCTAATTTTTTTTCTCAATGTATATCGCAGTGTTTTAGCTCTGGCACACAAAATGCTCAAGGTTTTGGAGATTGGGATTTGCTTTTAGAGACAACAACTATTCCAAAGAATCATCTAAGGCACATAATATTTAATGGTTATTGTGGCACCATCTAAGGCACATAATATTTAATGGTTATTGTGGCACCATAGGAGAGATTGAATTTGCAAGATATCTTATGTGTAAAGCAGTGTCGTTGACTTCATTGGAAAGTATTCATGCTGTTGATTGGAGTATACAAGATATCAATTATACAAGATATCAATTATCAAAAGTCTTCAATATGCAGCAGCGACAAGGAGTCATCTTTGTTTTATGAGAAGTAAGGATTCAGATGCTTTACGAAGAATGATAGCTCACTTTATGCACCGTGTGTCTTTGAATTGATTGATTATATGCACGTGTTGTCTAATTACCAATGGTTTGCAATGGTGTGTATTACAATGGTGCTAGCATGTTCCCAACTCAAGCCCCTAGTTTCAATTTGATATCCCAGCGGATTTTGTCCTCTAGGCTGGCTGCTATGAGTGTTGCTGTGGTGGCATCATGATGTGCCCCTTGGGAGTATAGGTGAAGTTCTACAACGCCCTTTGTGCACCTCCAAAGCCTGACCTCAATCCTGCAAGATTTGCAATTACATCCAGGTCGTGACACTTGGTCTTACATTCGGGTTCTCCCTTTTTCTCTTCAAGTAAAGCTTATTCTCAATTGATGGGAACTGCTACAGTATCCCTATTTATAAATGGTTGTGGAAATTTGCATGCCAGACAAAAAGAAAGGTATTTTTTGGCTGCTTCTTAAAGATAGTCTAAGTACAAGAGAGCTCTTAAAAAGGAAAAACATGGTTCTTGGCAGTTATGATTGTGTTCTTTGCCACCTGGGTATGGAAAAGTCCTCCACCATCTTTTCACACACAGTCCTTTTGCTATGTCCTGCTGGAACCTCCTGGGTTTAGCGCATCTAATTCAGCCCAACATTTTGGATTCTATTGTTCTCTTCAAGATGCATCTGCAGAGCCCAGCTTTTTTGAAGTAATATCAGCTATGTTTTGGGCGATTTGGTCTGCCAGGAATGACTCAATCTTTAGGCACACTGCTCACTCTCTGGCCTCAGTTAAAAGAGTCTCCAAACACGAACTAGCGCTAGTTAGGCTCAGAGCTGACGCTTCCCTTCAAATTCACCTAGACACATGGATCGACCTTTTTGTGTAATTTTTCTTATTTTCCTTTTTTGTGTCTTGAGACTACTTGTAAAGTTTAACTTGTGTTTAATAAAAGCACAGTAGGGGCTCCCTTCCTGTTTTATTCAAAAAATAAACTTAACGTAGCTGTTCGAAGCAGATTTCATCAATGGCAAATGATCACATCTTTAACAGAAAGGGGGCAGCACCTGCTGTTGCTTTATTCCTTATTCAATGTCAGCATAATCAACGAACAATATGTGCGCCTCAAATAAGGCTTTGAATGTTTATTTCTGTAAGGGAATGAAGGCATAAATACAACAAATCACAGATAATAGGTTAGATATACAAGTCACAGCACTGACGGAAGGCTTAAACATTCAAGGATTTTGGGAAGCCCCTCTCGTAGCACTAAGGATTGCTCCTTCGACACTTGGGCTTGTACAGAAATCTCCACAAATTGCCAATTTCGTACTCTTGTCCCAAATACACTTATCATCTCCACTAATTGCAATGGCTGGGAAGGCAGCACCCCTGCAATTTTATATATTATCAAATACCAGCAGGGGGCGAGGGAAAATGCTAGTTCTTTCAATACAATTGAAGACGACAACCCTAAAAGATATGATTAAAAAAAAACTGACCATCTGTGAGCTCTCATAAAAATTGGTTGTGGAATGCTTAATCCAGTCGCCTGGAATTCACTGAACAATTCCTCTGCCACCTTAGAAAGTGCCTCTGCTGAAGGTTTCCGTGGACCAATATTATTTATTACCTTGGAAGCATACTCAGTTGTCGAATGCAATACCCAAGATTGTCTGAATACAAACAAAAAGTACATGAAGTGAAAATTTGTGACACCAGATAACGTACTATGTGTATATACACACAGAAAAAAAACAAAAACAACAAAGACATATGTACCTGTTAGGAGGTACACAAGCACGACCTGGCTTACTACTATTACAAAAGGCCCAGCTTAGAGAATTGGAATTGTTGAAAGAGAAACCATGAACAGGTACCTGATTAAAACATCATTAGAAAGATAAATAGACATTTTAGCAGGAGGCAGATGAACAAATTCAGAAACCGATAAATGAAAGTTGCTTAAATATCATTAGGTAGGAACAGCCGCATGTCCATAATTACCATGATACCAGTTAATACAGCTTATAACTTGAGCATTTTGGGAAACAAATATTTCCTGCAATGCTGCATTGTAGGACTCTGGTGACTACAATACCTTAGGCTCTATGCATTTTGCATAATGAGAAATAGTGGCCCCATATGCATGCATTTTTGCGATCACTGAGGCTCTATGCATAATGACAAATAGTGGGCCCATATGCATAGTAAATAAGTATGAACTGATTACAACAACAGAGTCTTTAGTTCCAAGCAATTGAGAAAACGGGGAACTTTGTGAATGGACATAATTGAAGATTGCACATACCATAGCCAATGGCTCCGAGAATGCTACCATAAGAGCAAAAACATGGACGAACTGGGATATCTTGAAGTATTGTAGGCAGGTGTGGAAATGACGCTAAATCTGAGACATTACCAAGGATTGGTCAAAGCACGTATTTCTCATGCATTGCACTTGTATGAAAGATGCTGATGATCAGTAATTAGTACCAATACTAATAAGGAACTAACCCGAAAAAGTAGTTAGCATCACCATTTAAGTGGACTCTCATGTTCAATTCAAACATGCTGCCTGTCTCTATGTTAACCATTATTTTGCCCTTACTTACAAAAAAATTACATACCAAGCATAATCTGAAAAAATGAATAAGATAGGAAACAGGCATCGGCTCAAGGTATCCTGCTGCTATGACTATGAATGAATTTTAACTTACAGAAACATATACACAATCTGAAGCTTTCGCAAAATAAAAAGTATTTTTTCCAACTAAAATGGTGATAAGAATACTGCTACTGACTAAAGTGATAAACATTTCCTTAGTATAGCTTGTCAGGAAACAAGATTGTCTTCCAAAACTAGAGCAATGATATTGAATGATATTATGGAAACTATATAACAAACCAAGAGGTGGCGGTCTTCCAGTCAACCCAGAAAAACTTCGACGCCACGCTCTTTATCTGTTGCTACGACGTAATCAAAATAGCCAAGATCTTTCCCATCCAAGCTAGCTAGTGACCATGAACTCCTATCTTGAAGCCAATCCATCTTGCCCACAGTGACACCAAATTTGGCCACCACACCTAGCAGAAGCAGAGTATATTAAGCATCTGTACAGGCTCCTCGGTCTCTGGAACATTATGGTACTCAGAAAGTTGGAAGTCTGAGGTCTAACCATCCTCTACACAGAGTGACTTGCATATTGAGTTCACGGCTGGCACTCCCACATACTTTTTAGCTGTTCCCTCCTATAAGAAGTAAGAAGACATCCCAAGGAATCTAACTGTATTAAAATTTCGATACTGGCTCCTGCTAATCTATGTAAATCATGCTTCTTGGAAGTACTCTAACATCACCAATGTTAGATTATCTGAGCAACTGAAAGCCTACATGACACTGCCTAACTTCAAAATGGCTTCGCCTAATCCCTTAAACATAGAAAGATCAAGGCTGGCATCCTAGATTCAAAAATACACACGACAAGTTTGACATACTTACCCAAATTATCAGATGCACATTATGCAGTCATTGACAGGTTTCGAAACTGATAATTTGTAGCTAACTTCTACTTGCTTAATATGTATGTTGGACCCTTCATGGTAAATGTACCAACTGCCACATCATTTCAGTTTTTAAAGTGATGGATAAAACCTACGGCAAGGGTTGGGATTGAAACCTCGAACCTTCTCGAATTCTGTGAATTTTCCGGTGGCCAGATCGAAGGATGCGAACGTGGCCTTCCACTCGGCGACGATCCCCGCGCCTCCCACCCACCGACGACCCGGGCAACCTCTCCGTTGCTGACGGTGAAGTAGGGCGCACCATGGTCGAACCGCAGCTCCGTGCCATCCTCTATCACCTCCCTGCGCTCACCTGCCAAGCATGCACCGACTAGTCAGTGCCGGAGCGACGCACGCAGGGGCAGCGAGCGAGTCAATCGGTCGAGCACCTCCGCTGCGCCATGCGGCCACCTGCGCCGCGGCCAGAGTCGAAGAGCGTCACGGCCACGCCCCGCGTGGCGAGCAGCGACGCGCACACGGCGCCGGATACTGCGATGGTCGGGAAGAGTAGTAGAGTGAGGATTGCAGTTGCAGGCGCGTGCCAGCCCCGATCGTCGAACGGGGTGGATCAGAATCAATCGGATCGTTCAGTTGTTCATTCAGGAAGCAGAGGTGCGGAAAAGGACGAGAGATGAGGTTGAGCGTCAAGGCTGCTTACTTCCGGCCCGATGACGGCGACATTGGCGGCGGCTGCGGCGGAGCTCATGGCTGGGTACGATCTGCAGTGGGACGGGACGGGACGGGAAGCGATTCACCGGAGGAGAGGGAGACTAGACTGAGAGAGCCTTTTATTATCCCTTTGTTTGCTTTTTTTTTTTTTTTTTGGCAAATTATCCCCTTTGTTTTTTTTTTTTTAGAATGACACAGTACAACGTTCATACACTGTCACAACACGCACGCACACTCACCCCTACGAACACACGTACGCAAACCCTACCCCTACATGAGAAAATCCAGCCCACTGGCGGCGGCAGATTCTGGAGATTCTCGGTCACCATAAAGGCTCGTCGTCCGATTTTAACGCCGCTACCACTTAACGATAACGCCGGTAAATCCTGGGAAAATCCTTGCAAGGTCGCAGCACCGTGATTTGACCCCTGGGGTAGCGTCCACCTGACCGCCCTACCATCGACTACAAAGCCAATTCGCAATTATCCCCTTTGTTTGCGCGGGGAGATCTGGACTGGGCCAGGCCAGGAGGACTTTTTATCCGTTTGCGCGGCCAAGAACTGACTGGGTTGCGCGCTATTTTATCTCGACGCGGCGCCGCGCGGACCTTTCAATTTTTATATGGGCCTTTCTTGATCTGGGCTGAGGATGTGAAAAATACAGCCCACTACTTGTTTGCTGCTGCTCTCTCTGTATATGCCTTGTTTTATTAGAGAAGGAAACATAAATCATAATACTCGGCCCAGTATTACATTACAGTATGTAAGATAGTATTATGTTACTAGCATTACACACTTATAAGATTAGTTTTCCTCTCATTTGAATTTGCGTTTGTTGGTCGAGATTGTATATAGCTCACGAGCTGGCTGTGTTTGGTGAGGACACTGGGGAGATTGTTTCTACCTATGTGTCAGACATTATCTTCATGATTGTTGCTAATGATATGTTAGCTAATAAGTAATGACTAATGAAAACTTATTTTTTAAAATAAACAGATGCCACTGCATATTTTATTGCTCTTGTTTGCACTCAAAGAGAAAATCGTAATAATGCAAGTTATTACCAAGTTAAATCAATAATTGCATACTCTTATTTCCATTGAAACAAGAAATGATAATAAGGCGCATATGCAAGTTTTACAAAGTCACATTTTTTTTTTTGGTGAATTTCATATTTTTTGCTCTTACTTCTGTTGAAAAAATTTATGCTAAGGTGTGCATATGCCAAGTTACTAAGTTTTTGTTTCATTTTTTTTGCGGAAATTGCTAAGTTACATTAATTGCAGCAACTTCATCTAACTCCTACAACAATAATCAGGCATAGAAGATTGAACTAACTCATGCAACTAAAGTTATAAGCATCGCAAATTTAGAATGAACTTGAGTTTCTTTTTTTGACTGATCAGCAGGGAATCCCCTACCTATTTTTTTTTCAATTGATTGAATGAATATTTATGTACATAATTACATAACATCTAGGCTCAAAAAAAAAAAAAAAATGCTAAGATTACAAAAAGTGTACGAATTTGATTTTCTTTAATTTCCCTAACTTGATAATGTAAATGACATACGGAAGTTCAGTAAGAATTTGATTTCTTGTCCTCTTACTCTTATTAGTGAAAACACGTGCACGTCATGTTTGTCCTAACTGGATGATGCAAATGATGTACAACCAATGAGCATGAATTTGACCTAACTGGATCATGCAAATATTGTATGGAAAATCCATTACGATTTTGATCTCCTTGTCCTAACTGGACGATATGAATAGGTTAAGCTTGGTGCGTGATGACATGAGACCACCCAGCCTTATCAAGTCTTGAAGGGCAACCGGGGTGACGACACAAAACACTAGGATGCTCTTTTTCAGTTTCCTTGCATTGTAAACATGCCCTACTAGGTAAACATGCTCTACTGGACAGCTCACGCGCCCTCTTGTCCTTCCATCAATCGACAACACACATTGCAGCATGAAAGCTAATTAAGGTACTTAGAAAGATATGCATGCTGCTGTGCTGATGCATATACGTATGCCAGGCCTGCACCTAGCGCCACTTTTTCCTGCACTTCTATATTAACGGCACCTTTTGATTAGAAGATCATGCAATGTGTGAAACCGTACCTACAGCAGCAGAGTATTTCGAGCCTGATTGGTTGGCGACCAAAATTTGCTCCGCCAAGGATTTGGCAATCTATGATTTTTGCTAGCGATGATTGGCTACTAAAACTTGTCACCTTCTCACATTTGGTTTGCCAAATCTTGGCAATTTTTACCTATCTTTTGGCTTGCCAAATCTATGACATGATAAATTTTGGTTGTCAACCAATCAGGCTCTTTGCCTCGGTCATTCTTTCCGTCATTTGGGACAAAAAGAAATGAAACAAAGTTAAACCACAACACTGTATCCGATGTAGATACAGGTATATTATGGAACTTTGTATTCCTTTCTCTTCTCCCATAGCTGGTAACGGACTAGCAGAGGTGATGATCAGATGGATGACGAACTGAATGATGGACGTTACCTTGCCTTACACTTCAGGCATCCTTGCTATAACCACGGAGTCTCTGAGAATTAAGCTACCATGCGAAGTCATTCCAGACTTGCCCTCCTCGATTGCCTCAACTGACAAATGCAAGCTAACTGCAGGAATATAATCATCCATCCATGACTGTAACGTGCCTCCTGCTCCACTGGAAGCTCAATATCTCCCCATTTATCTACTGATTTTTATACATCATCAACACAAAAGCTGCCCGGCGTGACGACGCACGCAATGACATCGACCTGTCCTTTATATAAAGGGAGGGAAAGCTAGCCAACACTGACCCATCTCCATCATCCCAAATCCAAGCAGCCTCCGTTGTTCATCTGAACGCCTTCCATCTGATAAATCTCGCCTGCAGCAAAGGGAATTGAAGATCCAGCTGATAAATCTCACCTGATACACTTATGGATCCAAAGGTTTCCGTTGCTCTCACCCTGTCCCTCGTCGGCGGTTTAAGCACCTCCCTTGGTATGTACCAACAATTTACTTCCTCTCTCTCGTTTGTACATTCTCATGATCACTTGAGTTGTTTTTCTACTACCTTGGATCTTGAATTTGAAGCGATACTAGCCATGCTGGTCCCTAGGTCTCTGTCCAAAATTTTGAAGTGGACTGGTATAAATTGATTAGTTGAAATTATATTGCATCCGAGATTAAGAATAGATTGACTAGCTCCTATCATTTCAACAATGGGAACTATTTGCGCACATAGATTTCTTCAGGATAAAGTTCATGATGGTAATACAGACCATAACCACACATAAGAAACCTATTAACATAAGTGAAGATTGCCCACATTTGTATATACTCCACGCAACTAAAGATTCTTGCTTGTATACTGCTCACCAGGTGCACTGTTGGCCATACTCAATCATGCGCCAAACAACAAAACACTCGGGATGTTACAGGTTGATGATATCACCATTTGCTAACTATTGCCCATGGAGAGTTGTGTTCAGACAATGAAAAGTTTTGATTATTCACAACTCAAAATTTAAGAATATATTTTTCCCACTCTGCAGGGCTTTGCTACTGGACTCATGCTGAGCATGTCCTTCTTTGACTTGGCTTATGATGCTGTCAATGCCATTGGTTTTTTGAAAGGAAACCTTTTGGGTAAGTAAAACAAGATATTCTGTTGGGCATTTGTAAAATCTTCTAAACATTTTGGCATGTGGATTGCAGTTCTTTGCTGAGCACTGCTGTTTTCAACAATTGCAGACATTTTCCCTGAACCAGATTGCAAGATGGAAGATGAAAATGACAAAAAGGTATAGCTTCCATCGACTTGGTTCAGTGGTCAATCTGTAATATTTTAATGGAAAAACTAACAACTTTAAATATATGACAAAAATAAGGCTGATGACAACAGAGCAGGAAAGGAACTTATGATGAGACATCGCCGAAGAGTTATATTTAGCGTAGTTGTCACAGCAATTGGTAAGCCCCTAAACATGCCTAAACAAGTTTTGTGGCTTTATTATATATAATAGAATCTTATATAAAAATATTTGTATATAAATGTTGATGTTGGTATAGATCGCTGAAGAGTTATTCAATATTTAACTACTAACTGCTTTGCAACCATGTGAGTTCTAGGTTAATTACCATCAATAAGTGTCATATATTTATTTGTGTTGATGCCTTTGTATACAACAATTGACTAGTTTATCAATATCCACAGATTAATTATACAACCTTTTCACTTACTGATATTGAAAAAGGAAATTAATGATGATAGTAACCATACAATGTGCCTCAGAGATGACCCCTAGGGCTTGAATTTTTAATATATGCAATATTTATATAATCATGAATAATATGCATCTTCCTACAACTACAAGTTTAATTGGTTTAATGATTGCTTTGAAAAAAATACAGTTGCTGGTGTGAGTTTGCAGAACTTCCCTGTGGGCACTGCTGCATTTCTCGGAACAACAAAGGTATTGTTCATTGTTTCCTGTCTAGCTAACTTGATCTTTGTTTCACAATCTCAAGGCTGTAACTTAATAGTGAATATCAAATATTGTATATCTAACTAGAGTCTTATCTACTCATCAGGGCTTCCGTGTTGGTTTGAACTTGGCCCTTGCTATAGCACTACACTACATTCCAGAGGTAATTTAATCTAATTTGGCTTTTGTATGGAATTGACAATGAGTACAGAAATTCACAATTATATTGCTTTGCTAGATACTGGTGAAACTTTATATTCTCATTTAAAAGTGCAAACATAGAAGTAGAACCCTGCACTTTATGACTACAAAACATTTTAGTAATAACTTGTTAGTTACAATGTGATAAATTTTTAAAAAATAGTTATATAGACAGTACCATATTTCTTGTCAATACACAATTTAGTTCACAACATATAGATCAAATCAAATGTGCTTTTTTTTAGCAACACATAGATCAAATGTGCTAATACCTACCTGTTGCTTTCATTCATCCCCAGGGTATTGCAGTAGCTCTGCCAGCATACTTTGCCACTTGCAGGTACTATGTGCCTTTTTTTATAGAAGAAATATGCCCCTTTCATTTTTGAATATGTTATAGTAAAGTGTCGACCCATTGTATCAAATAATAGTATAATGCCCACTAAAAGGGCACTAACTGCATGAACTCTAAAAACTGCACATGAACTCTAAAAAACTGCATGAAGAAAACAGAAATATGACTATTGCACTTACCTTGAAAACAAAATAAATTATATTTAAACTTTTAGTAATACTTAGTTTCCATGTCTCTGGTGCAGCAAATGGCAAGCCTTCAAATTAGCAACATTATCTGGTTTTGCAGAACCACTAGGTGTGATTATTGTGGGTAAGTTGTCTTTCTAATAGTGGTAACAATCTAATTGAGCTATTAAAGTTTCAGATTGGATTATCAGTACATTCAGGACGGATGATAAATTGCTCAAATCATATTGATGCACTAGATGCAATAAAAACTACTAATTATCATCTGTAGCAGTCCCCTTACTTTGCATTAGTGAATGAGAATAAGTTCTTTCAATTCTTTCAATGTTAAAGTAAATATAATATTGGGCTTAGGTTACTTGTGTTTCATGGGTTGTGGGCTTTAGGTTCCTTGTGTTTCATGTGCTGGACCTGGGCTGCAGTGTATCGGGCCCAGACACACTTTTCTCCCCAGAAAACTAGAAGCAATATTAGGCTTAAATAATTTATTCTGCTCATTGTGTTTCATGGGCTGGACCTAGAACGCAGCCTATAAACTTGGAAATAATTTATTTAGTATTTGTCATCATTTTAGGAATATAAAACAAAAAAAGGTTAAGTTTGGTTCCAAAGGTTAAAGACTTTACAAAGAGCATGATGTCATGATTGAAAAATTGTTGAGTTCATAGAGTTATTTATATTGTACCTCAAAGAAATGCATGTGAGACGTTTTGTTTTCCTCCTTTTTTGCAGCTTACCTATTCCCAAGCAACTTGAATCCTGAAATATTGGAAGGTCTACTTGGATTAGGTAACTATAATTACTATGTAAAAACATTCTTTTCAAATATCTAAAAGTATTCACTCAACTGTTTTTTCTTTAACAGTGGGAGGAGTGATGGCTTTTCTAACACTGTATGAAATGCTACCACAAGCATTTGAATATGCTGGACGCAAGGATGCTGTTAAAGCAGTATTTGTTGGTATGGCCTTTATGTCTATGAGGTGCGTTGTGCTCTTACTAAAAGGATTAAGAAATATTCACACATCTTAAATTATGTTGTTTGTGTACATCAGAGAGTGCAATTTGATTAGCCTGACAAACATACTAATTCTCTCTCTATATATATCACTTGTTTTGTAGCTTGCATTTTCTAGATGCTAGCCTCCCAAAGGAGATGAGAGCGCTTAACATAATTTGCGTCTAAACCAGTTGATGTAATGGTCAAGAAAATTTCATCATGGTGATGCAACAAGGTACTATTTCATATATCTGTCACCTATTTTATAAAAAGATGTGAAGTTTTGACGCTCCACTAGAAAAAAAATATTGATCTTTAAAATGTATAGCCATAACACAGGCATTTTCGCATAGACAAATATCCATTGGTTTTATGTTTGAAACAACGTTGAAACTCTGAATAATGCATGTATGTATCTACTGTCCTATTTCACTCTAGGCGACTGTGATTGTAAGTATTACCCATTTTAAGACTCTGAAGTTTTCACTCATTTGGTGTCATAAATATTATACTCATTTCTAAAAATTTGGCCAAACATAAAATTTGACTTAATAAGACATTTTTAAGAAACGGTATTATTTAGAAATGGAGGAACTAACAGATAGTCAGACACTATCTACGCATTTACCAGTTTCAAAAAATATTACCCACAAATCTACACTACAGATCTAGGGAAAATATAAAAGCGATTTTAGGGCGGCACGCCTATCAGATTGACCATCTTACCTTCGTATTTCTTTCAATTTTTGACCAGTCGAACTTTCATATTATGTACAGGTACGGTGTTACTGGGAAGGATGTGCATACAGTTCGGAATCATGATTAATGAGAACGATGTGTTCAGCAATATATAGTAGGACAAGCCGATCAGGGCTTTTTTATCAATGTCCATGGGGATATGTGACCACAATGACTGCAACACAATCATCAGGAAAAGAAGTATGAAAAGGCATAGGCTAACAACATATCATGTACATAGAGGGCAAAACTGTATATATATATTGAAGAAAAGTCACAAAACCACTAATATGATGTAAAATTATAGAAATAAACATTACATATACATGATAAATGATTGACTGACACGTCTGGAAGAGCCATGATTTGTTGGACCTAGGCTTAAATATACTTTTACTCTTAAATAATTGGATGTAATAATAAAGTTCAATTTACTCGTGTCCTGACATGAGTACATCTTCATAACGTCTGGATCGGAACTTTACTTGTATATATATACTGTATAGTAGTAGTCTAGTAAACGGCACATCAGTGAGAGAGGTGACACCGATAGTGCCTAAGAGCTAGAAACAGAAAAACGCTTCAAGAATGGAAGGCATCAGGAGAATAGATGCAAAGGAGAGGGTGACTAGTGTTCTTCATTCGTGCTACGGATGCATTCACAAAGGTTCTGAAGCAAGCACGAGTTCGTCAATCTAGTGAACATACATGTCTGGAAAGGCAGACTTCCTTGCTCAGGTAGCAACGAGAAGATGAGACGTTTATTATGCACTAGGCGTGTCCTTTCAGATCATCCAAGCCGGCTTGCAAAACAAGCTACTCTGCAGATTTCGTGCCCCCTTGTTTGAGAGTTCACCTGTTCATTATATTTTCATTAGTATACTCCATATGATATATATTACGATACCGTTTGGTTCCAATGGGATGTGTTAAGAATCCTGATTAAAAAAAAAAAAAAAAAAATCAAAATCTCATCTAAACATACTAGAGTCTAGTGGGTTTTATTAACATATCAAAGAGAGTTAAGTGTTATGGCTGAAAATTTTATGGGGGCTTAGGGGCTCAATGGCGCCGCCTGGGTAGGGGGAGGGGCTTGAGCCCCCCCAGCCCCATGGCACATCCGACCATGAGGGTAGTCGCCTTCTATAGCGGTACCTCCGTTGGCAATGATCCACTCAACAGTCCTAAAGGCAAACCCACCATTGGCTTCTCCAACTCCAATCATTGAATTCCCCTTGCCCCCCAACCACCACTAGCCCCGAGTTACCCATTTTGTGGGGTGTGTTCTCAACGTCGGGAGCGAGGAAGATACATGTCTGGAAGCAAGCACGATTCATCAGTCTCGTGAACATACATGTCTGGAAAAGCAACGAGAAGATGAGCTGGCGTTTATTATGCACTAGGCGTGTCCTTTAGATCATCCAGGCCGGCTTGCAAAACAAGCTACTCTGCAGATTTCGTGCCCTTGTTTGAGAGTTCACCTGTTCATGCATGTGAAGGTGCCAATAAGAATGAACCCTCAACACTTCCATGCCGCTCTTAAGTTTCGTTCAAGGGTTCATTGCGAAGGTGCCAAGAATCCAAGAGTGTCACCATAGACTCGGTGCCATCAGAATCTGAAGCTGCTGAAGCTATCAAAACTGAAGACGACGCGGGCCAACCCATCAACCCTTGAAGCCCCGTCGGGCCAACTGAAGATGAAGAGGAGTAGAAAAGCCCGGTACACGTTTAATTGGACCTGATTGGGCTCAAGCGTAGACAGGCCCATATAACAAGTAACGGCACCTGGTGTCTTATAATATAATAAAAAAAGGAAAAGGGGAAGAAGTGAGAGAACAAAAATTGATATGGGATTGTTTTTTTATTTGGGATAAGATTAAAAACCCTACTCTCTAACATCTTCCAATCTTTTCGCACCTTCCTATTTGGATTGGAAGGTTGCAAATATACCCTCCATCCCCCCAAAATGCAACTATGGGAATTGTCGTGGTGTTCAAACCGTGTGTGGGGAACCCACACGTTGCAAACCAAAACTTGACTAAAAGTTTGACCAAGTTTATATAAATCAGTATTAATATTTATGTCCTAAATAAAGTTTATTACAAAAATATATTCCGTCATGAATCTATAGATACTAATTTTATATTATAAGTGTTAGTAAAACATTATATAGATTTAGTCAAAGTTGGAATGAGTTGATTTCTCGGAAAACGAACAAAGAGTGTTGAACTATTTGCAGATGGTTCACGACGAAGGTGCCGAGAATGAAAGAGGATCCATGCTTTAGTTAAACATAAACGAAAGCACAAATATGGACGAAGCACGTATCTACGTCTAAAGTGATTGGTAGTTGGTAGTGAGAAACACTAGGTAATACAGAAAGGAGGACACGAATTGAAATGGAGCACACTCCAAGCTATAGAATCGTTTCACTATTACAGTGTTTGGCACAATCTTTTTTGGGATTCCAATAATGAGAATCAGAACCGTTCCACCCCATCCATACGGTGGCTATATATAATCATGCTTGTGTCCGGAGTGCGTCTGTCATAACTTATATATAGACCTTTGTTTATATATATATATATATATATATATATATATATATATATGGTAAATTTTTCCTACACGCTAGGTGTATCTACACCCATCTCCTCCCAGTGTATTCCCCGTCCGTCGAGGGTGCACCACAGTTAACGGGTCTGGGAGAGGATGGTATGGGTATATACGTACATGAATTAAAAATCAGCGTAGGGTGTTTGGATAATTAGCGTGGAAATCGGATCTAAGGAGAGGATGGTTGGAGTATATACGTATGAACAGATCATCGCCGACTTCATTTTCGTCCTCATCTACCCAGCGCGTCATGCATCCCCGACGGCGGTGCGGTGAGGCCAAGGTGCTCCGCGCGGCCCCCGGCAGCGGCGTGCCACCACGACTCGCTCGGTGGGCTCCTAGCGCTAGTGGCCCTCCTCCAAAGGCGGCGGCGCCCTCGACTCGCGCGGGCGGCAGCGCGGCAGAGCCCCTAGTGGCGACGTGCCTAGCCCCAGCAGCAGCGCTGCTTGTCACCTGCACGGCGGCGCCCGATGCCTGGGAAACGACGAGTCGACGACGTATAGCAGGTGTCACATGCATGGCGAGGCCTCTGCGTGTTGGATCTCGTGATTCATCTTGGTGCTGGACTGGCGAACATTTCATCCCGATCAACAAGGTTACAGATGTGGAGAGTATGGGGATGTGTTAGTGCTTTCGTATTATTCAGCACACTATCCTTTGGTGATTCATCTAGTATATACGTTCAGGTTGCATCTCATCTCATCCTAGCGCTGCACTACCTTTTGAATGTGTGTGACGGCACGGCAAGTATGAATTAATTAATTAATGCACGATGCTGATTCGTTCCTATCACATGCTCCCATTCCAGGTGTTGTTGGCCATGGCTTGGTGCTACACCGGCGTCATTTGATTTTTGGTGACCATCTCGGTGATTTCACTCCTTTTGAATAGCATTGACGATTCTGTTTTCTCTGACGATTCATCCTTGTTAGTCTAGAACTTGTAGGAACACGCACGCCAGAGAGAACAAGGTCCTCCCCTGCCGAGCGGCGGCCTGCGTGGAAGGCACGCCACGGTGGTGCGCGCGGCCAGCTCTTCGAGGACGGCGCGCTCCCTCGCCGGCGGTGGGCTCACTCCATCAACGGCGGCAGCGTCGATCGATCTCTTCTGCGTGCTTCCGGCAGCGACGGCCCCTGCCTTCCACCTAGCGGTCGCGGTCACGTTCACAGAGTAGTGACGGCGGCGGCGGCGGCCTTTTGCCATACATCTAAATCTTGGCGTATGAATACGCATTCCATTGCTAAAAAAGTATCTAAAGATACTGATTCGAAAAAGTATGTACAGATACTCAGTTTGAAAAAGTATGTATAGATGCTCAATTTCAAAAAGTATGTATAGATACTCAATTACCCATGTATGTACACATACTCCCACTTAACACGTATGTGTACATACTCCTTGCATGCAAAATTCCAAATACTTTTACAAGTTTGAAAAGTGGAGGTAGTAACAATAGATACTCTTCTCCTATTCCCAAAAGTATGTATAAATACTAATTCCAAAAGTATGTGCAGTTCAAAAGTATGCAGATACTCCAGTTCAAAAAAGTATGTGGATATACCAAAAAATAATCTCATTAGTATATGTATATACTACCATGTATGTGGTGATACACTGATACTCGTCAAAAAGTATGTCCATATACTTGTATACACGTGAAGGACGTACACGTAAAAATGTATGAAATTGCTGAATAGTATCGATACATACTCATTAATCCAATGCATCAGTAATATACTAGTACGTATTCATACCCTAGAGTATACTCTTTAAATTTTGTATATACAAAGTAAGGGATGGCGGATATATACTCAACCGTCCAACCTCACGTAGAAGTAAACAACCTGATCCGCTTTTTATGGAATCAGCATGCACATGCATCGCCTGACTTTTTGATTTTTTTTCTGGACCCGTTAACCACTCGTTAACCCATTAGCTTGACTGGTGGTGGACGGGAATGCATACTACAGAGGTGGGTGTAGTTACTCCTAGGTGTATAGAAAGTGCACCCTATATATATATATATATATATATCTGAGTCTATCGCTTCCGCAACTATATATACATATTATCTACTACTTCCTCCGTTTGTCAGTAGTTCACTTTTGGCTTTTCTAGATTCATTTAGTTTGCTATGTATCTGCACATAGTGTATAACTAGGTGCATAGCGAAAATCAATGTATCTGTAAAGTTCGCTACAACTTGGAATTCGGAACGGAGGGAGAAGTAGTTAATGGCAAGTGAGAGGTAACTAGCTATAGTGGGTGATAAAAAGGAACCAAGAATAGCAGCTTCAAGAATAGAAGGCATCGGGAGAATAGATGCAAGTAGGGTGACTACTAGTCAATCATTCATGTCAAGCACGATATCCCGATTCCCCAGTCAAATGAACATAGGTCTCGCGAAAGGCAGACTGTCTTGCTGCTGTTGAACGATGTAGGAAATGCCGGCTCGTTACACCCATTTGGCCTGACGCTGATGCACTGACCGTATATCCTTTTGACCTAGGCCGGCTTGCAACACGTCTGCAAATCCAGTGTTGGAGATGTATATGGTATCCACTCAACTGTAAACTGCACACGCCACTTCTTTCGAGTTACAAAAAAAAATGTCCTCTACACTTTCAGTTACGTGTCCTTTCCAAGAGTTCATTTGTTCTTGTTCATGCATACGAACATGTGCCAATCAGAATGAATCTTCAACACTTCCATGCCACCCTTTGTTGATGGGCATGGCGAAGGTGCTATAAATCCAAGACCAAGGGGATCCATGCTGTAAGCATAAACAAAGATGCAGATGTGCACGAATTAAGCACGATCTGGCTAATTTTTGTTTGAATGAGGTGGGATCGGATGTTTTAACTTTTATAATTCTCTTGGGATATTCTTGTCTTACCTATTGATATTAAGAGGGCGTGGTACTATTGAAATTAAAAGTACATTGTCATACATTACAATAGTCGACCGTGAACTAAGATCATACATTACAATACTTAATACAGTGTCAGATAAATCAAAGTCAAATAAAGGCTTAAGTACTGTTAACTTCTCCTGATACCGGTCTTAATTTCCAAGATGCATGGGTTGTATTGTCATTAGCCACAGATATATAAATATATAAATTAATAATCAAATGAACTACTAATATTATTAAAAGTACACTCCACATCATAGGGTACGTACGGTGCATAGTACAGTGTCACATAAAAGTGAAATAAAACAAACAAAAATAATGCTGTGACCAGAGATATGATGAACTCTTAGAGTAAAGTACACATGACATTAAACAGCTAGCAAAGTGAGTACGTACGGATACTATGGTAGTACCGTGGCTGATACGGCCGAACAGGCGAAGCAGAGCATGCCGCCGCGCGTACGCATGTCTGAGGGGGTGCATTCACGTGCACAGCGTAATAAGGTGGGGGGCGCGTGCACCAAACTTTGGTTGGACGAAAGTGTCTCCTATTATTTAGGTGGTTTATATTTATTTGTCTCGCTAATACTTAATTGGCAAGATTTCTGACCTGTTGCTTCTTCTGCCCTGCCTTCAACCGTGGAAACTAAGTGTAGGAGTGGGGAAGATAATTAAGACGTAAAGATGCTAGAGAGAACGAAAAGACGTAAAGATGCTTCTATTAGGATTTTTATACCTAGTCCAAATCCTTGCAATTGGGCTGGAATAAACCCATACAAGGTTATTTGTTTGTCTTCTTTTTATTTTTTCTTTTTAAGTTTTTATAGAAAATATAGATCTTGCAAAATCAACCGAAAATTATAGAAAAGACAGAAAATGCGAAATGAGTTTTGTTAGTTTCAGAAAAATATGGATGTTATGAATCTTGTTAGGTTGTGTTATGTCTATAGGTGTGTTAAATCATGCCTGCATTTTTTGCATGCATATAGATTCGATGATCGAAAACGCCAGAGGTAAAATTGAAATATGTGGATGATGTCCTCATTGTTGGTGTTCTCGGCCTTCACTAACTCACCTTGAGTAGATTAGTGTCTAATGAAATCTAAGAAAATCAAAAGAGACCTCTTTCATAATCATTGGTGGAAAGAACAACCCTAACACATAGACAAAAATTACAGTGCTTGGTATAACGTGTAAAAAAATCCACAAAGGTCAATATTGAGTCAAGAAAACACATGGGTACTAAAGAAAATCCACAAATTTATGATATATTTATATCTCAAATGTTTATACGCTTTGCAACTAAAGGGAAAAATATACCAATATGTATTTTAATTTCGATATAGGCTTAATATAATATTATTATTTATTATCATCTTAGCTTACTTATAATGGAATGTGATAGTTATTATAAAATAAATTATAAATATGTTATCATTTAAATAAATTTTTAGTATTTTTTTCCCGTTGCAACGCACGGGCATATTTACTAGTTATAATAAAAAAAGGGAAAAAGGGGAAGAAGTGTGAGAACAAAATTGGATATGGGATTGTTGTTTTGATTTGGGATAAGATTAAAAACTCTACTCTCTAACATCTTCCAATCTTTTTGTACCTTCCTATTTGGATTGAAGGTTGCAATATACTCACTCCGGCCCCCCAAAAATGCAACTATGGGAATTGTCGTGGTGTTCCAAACCGTGTGTGGGGAACCCACACGTTGCAAACCAAAACTTGACTAAAGTTTGACCAAGTTTATAGTAATCAATATTAATATTTATGTCCCAAATAAAGTTTATTACAAAAATATATTCCGTCATGAATCTATAGATACTAATTTTATATTATAAGTGTTAGTAAAACATTATACAGATTTAGTCAAAGTTGGAATGAGTTGATTTCTAAAAAACGAACAAAAGAGCGTTGAACTATTTGCAGATGGTTCACGACGAAGGTGCCGAGAATGAAAGAGGATCCATGCTTTAGTTAAACATAAACGAAAGCACAAATATGGACGAAGCACGTACCTACGTCTAAAGTGATTGGTAGTTGGTAGTGAGAAACACTAGGTAATACAGAAAGGAGGACACGAATTGAAATGGAGCACACCCAAGCTATAGAATCGTTTCACTATTACAGTGTTTGGCACAATCTTTTGGGATTCCAAGAATGAGAATCAGAACCGTAGTGGCTTATATATATATATATAATGATGCTTTGTGTCCGGAGTGCATCTGTCATAACTTCTAGACCTTTTGCTTATATATATACTCTGGAGTCTATCGCTTCTTGCAACTATATATATATTATCTACTAGTAGCTGATGGCACCACTGCGAGGTAACTAGCTATAGCGGGTGATAAAAGGAACCAAGAATAGCAGCTTCAAGAATGGAAGGCATCGGGAGAATAGATGCAAGGGGTGACTACTAGTCAATCATTCATGTCAAGCACGATATCCCGATTCCCCAGTCAAATGAACATAGGTCGCGAAAGGCAGACTGTCTTGCTGCTGCTGAACGATGTAGGAAATGCCGGCTCGTTACACCCATTTGGCCTGACGCTGATGCACTGACCGTGTGTCCTTTTGACCTAGGCTTGCAACACGTCTGCAAATCCAGTGTTGAGATGATATTTTTTTTTGGATAATGGATAATAAAATCCGGCCCTACACCCTGCGCGCATACAAACCAATTATTACAAAGCTTCTATTGAATAAAAATAGCATTGAGATGTATATGGTATCCACTCAATGTAAACTGCACGCCGCCAGAGTCACAAAAAAAAAAATGTAGTCCTCTTACACTTTCAGTTACGTGTCCTTTTCCCAAAAGTTCGTATTTGCCTTGTTCATGCATACGAACGTGTGCCAATGAGAATGAATCTTCATTACTTCCATGCCACCCTTTGTTCAAGGGCATGGCGAAGGTGCTATAAAACCAAGACCAAGGGGATCCATGCTGTAAGCATAAACAAAATGCAGATGTGCACGAAGCACGATCTGGCTAATTTTGTTTTAATGAGGTGGGGATCGGATGTTTTGACTTTTATATAATTCTTGGGGATATTCTTGTCGTACCTATTGATATTAATTAAGAGGGCGTGGTAGTATTATTGAAATTAAAGTACACTTGATCCGATCCAAATAGTCGACCGTGAACTAAGATCATACAGTACAATTTTAATACAGGCCAGATAAATCAAAAGTCAAATAAAGGCTTAAGTATTACAACTTCCTGATACCGGTCTTAATTCCAAGATGCATGGGTTATATTGTTTGCCAGCCACAGATATAATAATATATAAATTAGTAATCAAAGTGAACTACTAATATTAAAAAGTACACTCCACATCATAGAGTACGATGCATAGTACAGTGTCACATCAAAGTGAAATAAAAAAAAAAACAATACAATGTCGTGACCAGAGAGATATGATAACTCCCCCAGAGTAAAGTATACACATTAAACAGCCAGCAAAAAGTGAGCCAAAGTTTTAAAAACACTTAATTTAGTAGCAGCACCGAGGACAGCAACAAGCAATGAAGTAAGCACCCTATATACCACCTATACATGATTTGATTAAATGACTCGGTCGGTATTAAAGCTACTGGCTAGCTATATATAATATGTAACCGTGTACATATCCGCCTAGACGTGTTGAACTACCCTAGATAAACACAATGAGAGCCCGGCTGGCCCTTTCTTGCAACTAGCTTCGACACGAAGAGACATCAAGGGAAGACGGAAGAGTGATTGGCTATGTAAAACAAAAAGCATCTCTCTGATGAGAGTGGAAGGCATCGGGAGAACAGATGTAGGTGCCGAGAGTCGCCAGTGTTTTCGGAATACTGTCCGGGAGACTCAAGATCTCAACATTGTCTCATGTCAAGATGGGACCTCAGCTTCTTCAGTTGGCAGAGATAGGAGTCGGCGTTGGCGCCTGATCATGCGACCTCGGATCTTATCCGACGCCCGTGACTCGATCTTAGGCCCAGCTTAATCATTCTAGTGGGCTGGCTTGAGCTTCATGAGGTGGATGAGGAAAAAGTAGAAGTTGCGAAGTTAAATAGCAAACTACTAGTTGTTTCACTTCTTTAAAATGTGATTGCTTTACAGAATATGCCGCTTTTTTTCAATTCCGTTTATACCACTGTATATTTTTACCGTGCAAACGAAATCTAAAAATAAGATCCGTACTCTAAACGCTGCCTTCAGTTCCCTCCAGGGAAACTCAGTGCTACACGTGATCCCAAACTGAGAATCAATCGAACCCGAACTGCGGCCTGACACGAGGGGAGCCACCACTGCGTTGTGAGCAAAACCTTTGTTTTCTCCGTAAGTTCTGGGGAAAATAGACTTTACCTAGCTCTTTTAAAACTGGGCTATAGGTTCACTCTTTGATCTATAGATGTCTGAGCAGGCTGGCTATCCTGCCCAGGTAGCAACGAAACAACGGATGATTCCTGCAAGCGCCCATCGCTGGACGCTGATGCATTGGCCGGTGTGCAAATAAGTCTCCCTCATCCAAAAATGGAGACGTGCGGCATCCCTCTGTACTAGATCAGCTGTGGACTACTGGGCTGCATCTTGCATCCGACTGTTTCCTTGTTTCTTCAAACTACCGTGGCACTGTCCGATCCACGTGTTAAGCAGCTCGCACCCCCAAGTTCGACCATCACCTCTATATATATATGGTTTTGTTCGTGACTGCGTGAAAGTTTTAACCCAGATACCTAAATATCATCGGATGCAATGAAACAATGGATTGAATCCAGATGGATACCATATTTATATAGCACCATTTTCACATTTTAAATTTGATTGCAAATACGAAATCCCAAATTTATTTTGTCTTAAGCTTAAAAAATGCATCTCAGAATAAATATCTTAAATTTCAATGCTTGCATCTAATAAATTCAGGAGCAAAATCTATATTATAATCAAAACTAAAAGTAATAATAAAAGTACACTCCAAAAATAATCAACCAAAACTTAAATCATAGATACAATATTTAATATAGCATCAGATCAAAAGCAAAATAAGGAAACAATAATGTTTGTGACCACAGATATGAACTCTCAGAGTACACATGACATTAAACTCCTCCACCTTTGAAGCTAGCAAAAAGTGAACTAAAATTAAACAAAAAACATTTTTAAAGGGGATGTTTGAACTGCTCCACAAACTCTGCCTCAGAACTCTACCGTGAAGCAGCCCCACAAAACTTGGAGTTTGTGGAGCACCTCTCTTTAGTAAGCCACACTCCACACTTTTCTCAAACTGCATGTCGTGGGCACCAGAATCGTTTGACAAAAATATGGAAGCGAGCTACATTGAAAGCCCGAGGAACGTCAAAAACGCAGTACTTTTAATCTAAACACCCTTAGTAGCATTTGAGTAGCGGAGACAGCAGCGAAACGAAAGAAGCACCTGTCATTGATGGGAAGCAGCCGAATTAACTCCACACTCTTTTTCAAGGGTAATTGCATGGGACTCGGTACTGCAGTACAAACATATATGCAGCCCTTCTTTTTACATACACTGCGTCTCGACACACCCTTGATTCTATATATATATACTTGCAGGATCCCAGCCCTTCTTGCATCTACCAGTTAGCTACTGGGCGGCGACATCAGCAAAGTGATTACCAATCCTGCATAAAAGGAAAATAGCTAGAGATAAACAACTATGAGATTGGAAGGCATCGGGAGAACAGATGCAACAAAGGTGACTAGTTTTCTTCATCCATTCTATGGATGCACTCACAAAGCTAGCAAAGGAAGTGCCAATTTGCTAAGAACAGCCACGCTCACGAAGAAACTCCGCCATGTTTGGTCATGGGATTTTAAGGGATGGGTTGGATCCATTGTTGAACTGTGGGAGGGGTGAACCCATTTCTTGTTTTGGGTGGGTTGGATCCATTTCTGTTTCTTGTTTGGTTTGGAGGAGGAACGAGGTTTCTTATCTGTTACAGCTGGAGCCCACCTGTCATCGTCTATTTTCCTTTGTTCCTCTTATTTGTGCCTTCTTCTCCATAGGGAAGAGTCTAATGCGCTTCCCCATGCTTAATTACATGCACCGTCACGAGCTCGCCCGCGATGCCCCTGATGTGCTTGCGTGCTCCGCAGTCCGCACTACCTCCAAACAAGATCTTT